>JAAIFI010000066.1:0-115466 GCA_011032875.1 Phlebia tremellosa | reverse complement strand
AGTCTAATTAGCCACTACGTAAGCGAGGTCGAGGTGACATAAATGCATACGGTCCCGCTCATTCCCGGCTTCAGGTCGGCGGGCGCTACTGCTTGCTTTCCTCCCCTTCCAGATGCTCGCTGTACGACGTCCAGCATGTGCAGTCACAATAGCGTTGGCCCGCTATAACGCATCGCGACGCGCCAACTCAAGTCTTGCAACCTCTAGTACTCCGCTGCCAGACGATACTCCCTCAGCAGCGACTCAACACCGCAGTGACCACGTTGGACAGTCCACTTCGAGACGGACGATCTATATCAGGCCATGGGAAGGAATACGTTCGATGGCAGAGGGCTTTGCCATCATACGTGCCTTTGAGATGCGGTATGGCAAGCTGCGGGATATACGGTTTGGACGCGTGAGTACTCAATATTCTCCTGGCGCGACAAGCAATCTTGAATTATGAGCCTCAGGACTATGAACTTAATGAGATGTACCAACCCGCTGTCTTCGCGAACTTCTCAAACGACAAAGACTTCGATGCCATTCCTCACCGAGACACAAATATCAAGCTCGAAATCCCTGATGTTGCGGCTCAGTCACCTGGTTCTGTGTCCCTGGCTGATCTGCAAGGGCTGCTCGTGGCGCGTGAGATGCATATTCCCGTCAACTCCGACCCTTCATCACGTCCATCAGTCGAGTTTGACTCTCCAAGGCCTGAAGGCGCGACGCCCCCGTTGAAAACAGTAGACGTTATAGTTGGACGCAGCAGTGAGTGATTTATTCTCTCTTACTGTTCAATAGCGCTCTGAACGTTATCTTAGTCAAGACCCGACTCGATTTTACCTATTTCATGTCCGATCCTGAGCCACGTCCTAATCAGAATATAATGCGGGCGATCGGTAGGGGGTTTGTTCAATGGGGCGGATTCTACGAGCCAAAGCCTCCAACAAAGATCAAGCGACCGCTGCTGCCTGGTGAGGAAGAGAGCGATCTCGAGGATGTGGGACCGCTCCCTATTAGACCTCCACCGTCTACGAAGCGTATGCACGCTGCGAAACTGCGCTGGGGGGGAGCCGCGCCCCGAGCGCGACGTCAAAGCGTCGACGAAGATCAACAATCCAACGCGATACCTGCTGACACGGCGCTGGTTCAAAGCGAGCATGAACACGAGAGAGAACAAAACGAAACAACAACACCAATCCCCGCTGAAGAAAGCGCCTCTCACCAATCAGAAGGAGCGTTGTCTTTTGCGGATGCAAAAATGGAGGATGTTTCTGAGACAGAGACGGCGACTGCAGAGTCCTCCAACCCTGCACGTCTATCAAAACGCGACAAACTGCTTGCCCTCGCACGTGTACAGGCCGCGAGCAAGGCCCAGCTGGAGGCGGAAGAGCGAGGCCGTCTCGCTGCCATAGCACACGGACACTCGCACAAACCACTTCCAGAAGCAGTCATCCCTCGGGATCCAGAAGAGGAGAGGAAAGCTGTGGCTGCCGAGAGGAAGAAGAAGGCGGCAGAAGAGGCAGAGATGAAAGCAACAGTTATGGGCCGCTTACGGAAGCTCTGGGGAGGATGGTAATGGTATCATTGTCATTTGATTATAGCGTGCACATTAGAGTGCGATTACTATGATAATTGCAGTGTCTTTCACGGGTATCTGCTTTGTCCCTGCTTCCAGTACGCATGTTGACTCACGCATCAACGTGCAGTGCCTTCATGATCTGCTCGAGTCCTTGATTACCCCCCAGTCGATCAATTTCGTCGTGAATTTGCTTCTCCAATGACGCCATGACTGAGAGCGTATAGTCAAACGACTTGGTGTGATCGCGCAAATATGTGATCGCATGCTTCTTTAGCGTGGGCGTCGATGGTCGCTTTTGCAAAACATCTATTGAAGTAGTTCAGCTCACCCACTAGACTTGATAGAAGACGATGCACTCACTGAGTATTTGCCTATTTGAAGTATCCGAGCGAACACCATGTACGACTGGGAATGAGAACTTGCCCTCTGTGAGGTCTTCCGCAAAGCCCTTATTTGATTCATACTGATGCACGCATTAGCAAAAATCAAACGATTATATGTCACCAAATCGCCTACCTCCGTACTTTGCAGATTCATATAATCGTCACGGATTTGAAAATATACACCGACTTGGTTTACCAGGGGAACATAATCGCTATTGGTCTGTTAGCTCCGCCGCCGGAGGGCAAACAAGAGATACTCACACGTCGAAATTCGTGGTGGCGCATGCCATCATAAGCTTGACTGCTACGCGGAAAAGACCGCCGGTCTCTATGATACCAAACTTCTAAGTCAACTTCTAACGCATGAACGTCGCGACATACTATTATTGACCATTGCAAGGTACTCTTCCTCTGTGGGACACTGCAGCGAATCCCTCCATAGCAGCTCAAGACCCTGACCTCTATGCAAACTCAAAAGCTCCTCTTATATCAACGAGTCAGAGAGATCGGCAAAGGATGGGTCAAAACACCATACCAGTGACGAGCTTGTCCAGTTCAGTGTCATCCATCAGCCTTTGTGGCCGCTCCGATACTGTCGCTTGCTCTTGTACGTGACTTCGCAGCGCAAAAAGTTCCCGGTAGGCTAGAAAGTATACGTAGTTGGCTGAGTTGATCGTCTGCGGGATCCCGTAGATCTTGTGCGCAACTGGACAACGATTCAGTGGCTTTCAGGTATGAAGACAATCAAGCACTCTTCACCTGGTACACCTCGCCTAAGCTGTGCATCGTCTTCTATGTCATCTATTCTGGGAAACTTCATGTGAACCCATATGGCGACTTGAGATAATATAGGCTTACAGCAAGCTGGCAGTATGCAGCATACTGATGACCTTGGAGATGGTGCGCAACTTGTCAGATGGCACATTCAGCCATGTATTGAACGCCGATATCATTTGTCCGCGGACATCCTTGCCCGGAACTGAGTTGATATGGGTGAAAGGTTCGAGTAAAGCCTGCGCTGCATCCGTATGAGCAAGAAGTCATAGTAGGCGACAGATGGAGGAATTGCTGACGGTTTCGTTTCGTTCAGTCCAAGTTGAGGATTGGGAAAGCATCTTCAGGACATCGTACTTGTTGTCGTGTTCCATCTTGCGAGCGAAGGGTTCTTGGTAGATATGAACTTGTGTGCTGTGGCATGTACGCCGCGGAGAAAGCTCAGCGCTCAACCAGATGTCGGGAATTGCCTTTCATGACTGCGCCGCCGGCGCTTGTCTTTTGCGATACGGGAACACGCTCGATTGAGCCACCGCTCCGCCCCAAGGTACATGTCGAGGATGTTGGTCGAGCTGCACGGTGCTCGCTATATCTAGCGGCACATCCTTCACATATGTAACAAATTCCTGCTCTCTGCACCGCGTTACTTAGAATCCTTTTCTGATCTAGAACTATCAGCCGGAAAGTCCGAAGCGAAGAAGTTTCGTCTCGCCGTCTCGCCGGACGCCAGTCTATCGCACACGATGAGCACGCTTTCGTGCGAGCCATGAGGCAAATTTCTCTCTTACCCCCTTGCTTACCCTTACGATGATGTCCGACTCTCAGGTGCCCTCGGCCATACAGCTCCCTGATGTCTCTGAGGCCCGCAAAGTGGAGCCATCGTCAATACCACTCCGGCAGGGCGAAATCAGGTTAACAGACCAGACAAATCTTTTACCATTCAAGAGAGTACTGGCTGTTTTCGGTGGCCTATCATTGTGTGCACTTGTCTCATGTCTGGACAGCACAATCGTAGCTACTGCTCTCCCTAGCATATCTGCTGACTTCCACGCTGGATCCGTGGCATCCTGGGTCCCTTCTGCTTATCTTCTGACCTCAACTGCCTTCCAGCCTCTATGTAAGTTCATATCGTTACCTTTCCAATGACATGTCAATAATCAAGCAACCCTGCAACTACAGATGGTCGTTTTAGCGACATTTTTGGTCGAAAGGCTGCTATGTGTATTGCAATGGGTACCTACATGTTCGGCTGCCTTCTAGCAGGATTCTCCAAGTCTATAGTTTCCTTGATTATCTTCAGAGGGATAGCAGGTGCCGGCGGCGGCGGAATAGTCAGTGTGATGCAGATAGTTATTTCTGACGTAGTGAGTTTGAGAGACAGGTGCGCGTTTCGTGACTCTGAGATTGGGCGTCCGCTCACGAACGACCAGAGGAAAATATCAAGGCATTATCGGAGGCGTTATCAGTTTTGGATATGCTCTCGGTCCGCTTATCGGTGGTCTGCTTTCTCAAAAAGCGTCATGGCGTGTAAGTGGGTTGACTACTATGCATAACAGATTCTGCTAAGCGTCTCAGTGGTGTTTCTGGGTGACTCTTCCTATCTCTGCCATCTCTGTTGCCATCGTGCTGTTCGTTTTGCCACTAAAACCTGTTGAGGGCGGTTTCCGCAGGTGTGTCATATTTCCCGATTAATTGCTAGACAGTCTCGCTGAATCACTATTCAGAAAGCTGCTTGCAATTGATTATATAGGGGTGGTCTTAACAGTCGTTGGTTGTACTCTCGTCATCCTACCTCTTATATGGGTAAGGAACCTGAATTGCATCAGCACCGGCTGATCAACTGAGATACCTATATCGCAGGGTGGAGTTACCTTCTCGTGGACATCTGCTGCCGTACTAGCTCCATTATTCTCCGGTATCTTTGTAGTGTGCCTCTTTTGCTTATGGGAATGGAAAGGAGCCAAGCTACCGATTGTTCCTAGTAAGTATCATATCTCTACCGCTCTCATGTTAGTCGAAATTTATCTTGGTGCAGTGTACATCTTCAAACATTCCACTGTGACCGGTGTCTACATCACTATGTTCATCAAGTAGGTTGCATCGATAGTTTCTGATAAATTGCGTGCACTAAATTGAACGTTGATCCTAGCGGCATGATATTCTTCTCTGCACTGTATTACCTGCCCCAATTTTTCCAAGTGGCTTTGGCGTATTCACCCATCAAATCTGGGCTTTTCCTATTACCGGTACTTGTTAGCCAAACCCTAGCGAGTCTTGTCGCTGTACGGTGCCTTTCTTCAATTTCATCGCACATGTTGCTGATAATTCCATTCTTAGGGCCAAATAGTCAGCCGGACAGGCCACTATAGGGTAAGCAATTGTGAAGTTATGTGAAGTTATGACCTCCATCTCGTTTTTCAGACTGTGATTCATGTCGGGTTTGCTGTTTGGGCCGTCGGCTGTGGCTGTATCTCCACGATCCGGTACTCATCGTCCAGAGGCCTCATGGTACTTTTTATGCTTCTTACAGGGACAGGCGGTGGACAGGTAAGTCCAATTAATATCTACATCGAGCGATCCTATACTCAAATTTCTTCCGCTCACAGACTTTGCAAACGACCACTGTAGCCGCGCAGGCCAGCGTTACGAGACGTGATATGGCAGTGGTAACCGCAGTTCGGAATGTACGTCTATGGACATGTGTGTCTAAGGAGAGTGACTCATTTATCCTTCACGTTCAGTTTGTCCGTCTACTTGGTGGAACCCTGGCCCTAGCCTTGGGCTCAAGTATCATGTAAGGTCCAGCGGCTTCTGTAGTTGTGTGGCAATACTGAAATATTCACTCCTGCTATAGTAACAACTCTCTGCGGCAGTCGATGACAGCGCTCCATCTTTCATCAAGTACCATCGATAAAATCATTGACGACCCTACTGTCCTCGGTTCTCGCTCCTCCAACACCACCTCGACAACGCTGCAAACCCTCGGCGTCTCCTCGGCTACCGCAGCCCGAATCCTCGATGGCTACACGAATGGTTTCAGGATCGTGTTCATTATGAATGCTACGCTGGCGGCTATCGCTACTGTCGTCAGTATAGTAATGATACATCATAAGGAGCTGACGAGAGGCGACGAAGAGCAATTGCGAGCGGAAGCGCGGAGACAGGAGAAGCATACCGCCGAGCCCAAGTATCACGATGATCCGGAAACTCAGGGTGACGTTGAACTGCCCGAATTGCAGACACACTGCCCTGAGACGTCAGAAATACACGCCAAGGTGTCTGCTCGATGACTGAAATCGCGCTCATAGCAACTGCCCACCTTCGAGCATCTCCGTTGTATAACGTTTTTTCAGAGGGAGCGTTCAATTCAAGCTGTGATAGAGAACTTAGAGTTTTGCCTGTGTTCTGTTATGCAATATGGATATGTGAATCGTAATACTGAATCACAGACAAATGGTGATCCCTATAACACGAGAGTACATCAGTGCGGGAGGTTCGCTTAAGAATACAGTGCTAGCAGTCAAGATTGCGGTGGTAGAATGCTTGCTAGAAGATAAAAGGGGCCAATGATAGGCAGGCGAAGTCGAAGTAAATAAATTTGAAAAGATCGTGAAGTTGTGGTCGTCAAGGTCAAGATGAAGCAGTGTTCTTATCACAACTGTCCGGGAATGTCAACGTTTAAATAATAAAGTACCGGACGACAGCGCCTTCGTGATTTGGGAGTGCAATTGCCTACGCAGTGAAGTGGTGGGAAGGGATGAAGAATCAGGAGCAAACCCGCTCTACATAGCACTCACGTCAATAGACTGCATCCACCCAGTCAGTAAAATGCACTGACCTCCATAGAGTAGACACTAAATGCACTTCGAGGCACATCTGGTAAAGGTTTACACAGGCGGGCAGACATATCGCAGCTTCGACTCTGATCGTCAGGTCGGACGCCCTGTGCATCGGACTCTGTAGTTTCCCAGAGCGTCCGTTCGAAAGCGTTTGTCGGTGCCAGTAATAGATCGCGGTCTAGCTTTGTGTACAGCTCGCTTTGAAGGTCGAGCTCTTCCTGCGCTGATGGCACCGTCCGGCGAAGTTCCTCTTCAAAAGCATGAAGCACTCCATCGTGACCCACTGGGCTACTCGGGGTTTCCTGTTTCAGTTCGAAATCCAGAACCGAAGACGCAGCAGTTGACTGCGATAGATTACGGCCGTGTGAATATATGGACTCGCGGTCGAAAATCGATGAAACGGGTGTACCAGCAGAACTTGGTGAGTGTTCCGCCTGGGTATCCCCAATGGCCAGGTCAACAACGGAAAGCGTCGAGACCCTATAATGTGGAACCGGTGATTTCTGAACAGAGGAGAGCACAGGATGTGGACTCAATAGCGAAGGACTGTAGACTGATGGTGAACTGGGGGGAGGGCTCAGCGGGACAGCATCTTCCACGTTCACTGGTACTGGGCTGGACGCAGATAGTGGGCCTATGGCCGACAAAGGGTAGGACGACTCTAAAGGGGTGAAGACGAAGGTGTTATGAGTGAGATCCCACTCTGCCGTGAATGTAAGAGCCGACTGTGGTGGAGAGGGTGCCGGAGACTTGTAGTCTCTTATTGGAGGTAATGGCGAAGGCGGCAGAATAATCGGCGCGCCACTAACAAGCCCTCTCCGACGGATCTTTTTAATGTTCAATGGCGCGACGTTCACCGCCTGTATAGCCTTAACAGGTCATCAGCGTTACATTCCCAATAATAAACCAGAAACTAACCAGGCGCGAACTAGATGAAGCTACAGGTGTCTCAATATGTCTCAGTGGTGGTCGTTTAGATAGACTCGGCATCCTTCCAAGCGTGGGCGAATCCACGATGCACCAGGCATTGCCAGTTCCGGACTGCGAAGCACGTTCAGCGTTCCGCATAGATCGCGCGGCGACCATGTCTAATGAGTTCTGAAAGCGATGCTTGACGACTGAAGGCGCCATCACTAGAGGGAGGAACGAAGAAAAAAAAAAAGGGAAACCGAAAGGAGGGGAGGAGGGGTGGCGAAAGAGCACCGAATTATCTGCGTCGTGCGAGCTTTAGAAAGGTTTGTAGGACACAGCTACGTACATATCAGTTGACAGGTGATCGACGTCGTTAAGACATGTTCTTCAGTACCTGCCCGTGCGGCGGGATAATTTGACGCTTCCATATCGTTCGGAAATGATGTTCGTTCGGAAGTCGGCCAAGCATTTCGACCTAGGGAGGCCAGTGCACCTGCGTTCCATTCAGTAAGGAAAGGCAGCTGTGCATCCTCATGCATCACCGCCGCCAAACCATTCCAACGACGGTTATCACGTGATCCGCGTGGGTCTCTGCTGTTGATGCATAGGTTACGGGCGACAAGGGCATCAATCATGGAAGTGCTGACCTGACAAGGCCTGTGCGACAGTAGACCATCCCAAGCGTAGTCGCATGCGGCTGTGATGCTTTGAACGGCTCGGGCAGCCTGTGAAATCAAAGAAGACGGGTGTAGGCGACTGCCATCAACTGCGACGATAGTAACGGATGGCAAGTACATCATGGCATCTCTCGGCGACTCTATTGCATCGTTACCATGCGATATCCTCTCCGTGAAGTCGCCTATCGGAGAACAAGAGTAGCGCAAATGGTAGGAATTGACCTACGAGGAAGGATTTTACTTGTTAACCAGATTTTGTTACATCGGTATTGTGATCAATGTGTACTTACTCCTGCTGCGTGCTTATGAACGCCTCAAACCCCCTCATCGTGGAATGACCCGGCCTAGAGTAACACTACTCGTTGCCTCTGCCATTCTGACAACCTCACCAAAAGCGTTCAAAGCCTCTGCCTTTATAGTTTTCCATCGATGCTGTTCCTGACGCAGTCTATAACGCTTGGTCCTGGGAAGGGGGGTCTGGTAAAGCACGTCCGAAGCCTGCAGCTGAGGATTCCAGCTTCTACGTGCGGAGACTAGATTATGATGGAGGTCGAGACTCGTGTCTGCTTGTAATGCAAGATTGCGGATTACTTTGTGGCAAAGCCCACGCGATCGGGCGGCGTTCGTCAAGATAGAAAGCGTGCCATCCACTGGAGAGAGCATCAGCATCGACCTGCCACACGTCTTCGAGACAGTTACCTCTCTTCTCCCAGACATCTTGCCTCCTTCGAATACTCTTGTGCTCTCGCGAAAATCGAGGATCGTTCAGTCTCTTGATATTGAGCGCAGCTGCATCGAAGACGGGCCTCCAGATCGACCGGAGGTTCTTATTCGCTTTTGAGTGATGCAAGACAGAGGCCGACGTCGCACGTAGAAACAGACGATACAGGCTGGTAAAGTGCGAAGGCAACAATTGCGTTGCAGACATACTGCTAATGATCGTTAGCTCACTTCAGACTGCACAATGGTGGTACCGCAAGAATCGAGCTGTTTGACTATCAGAGCCAGGAAAACTGGGTTAAAAACAACACGACACACGTACCCTTATAATGCACTGCTGGAGGAATGAACAAAGTTTGGAGTCGCAGCTCTAAAGCAAGAACCTTCGCGTTCATTTGGCGTCCGTAGGTGTGACCGGCACTCTCCGGCCGATTTAATGTGGACCAATCATCAGGCTCACATTCAATGATAAGACCAGGGATGTGATTACTGGCGGCATTTAAGTGGTTATCTCGCGCATTGATTGGCCGAATTAGAAAATCATCCACGTCGTGAACTGCAAAACTGGTCATGTCACGAACAACCAAGGAGTCAAGGAGAGCGATTTTTTGCCCTCGCTATCTCTTCTTTCAAGCTTTATATCTGCGTGCACAGGTGTGGCCTCCAGTAGCCGATATGTCCTTCAACCGTCACCTCTGTTTCACTCACTTATCCTTTCAATGTCCAACGTCCATCTTGTTCAAAAGGGTGTTCATCCTAGTCCCAGGTCCTACAGGTTGCTGGGCTCTCTACCCCGACAGGTATAAAGCATAACCCAGTATCTGAATTTTCAGCGGAAGCGGAAGTTGACTGCAGCACATTACTAGTAAGAACCATCTTCACGTTCAAGCTAATACTCTCTGAAACTCACCTTCGTACCTCTTTGAACCTGCTGCAGACTAATCCGGATGCCTTTCGTCCAGGTTAAGACGATCCGTTTAGCTGTCCGTATCTCTGCACAAGCACTGCTATTCTCTCTTGAGATAGGGATGGTGTTGTTCTCGATTGTTGCGGATGTCTGTTCATTGTTTCAGTGAGTCTAGTGTGGGTCATCAATATAGTAGCACCAGGTCGGCATGCTTACCTGCTTGGACATGGCTATAGCTCAAAATGCCTCTTGTCTGATTTATATGACAGTAGGGTAGGTATTGACCTATGCGGACGTAATGTAGAATCTCATACGTTGTTATAGGCAGAGAGTTGGTGGCTACTGACAGGGCCATGGTTCCTTTGTATGCAAGGATTGGCCTACCGTCTTGCATTTGGCAGCGAACACCCAGACCAACACCCTGATTGCTGTGCTGTGCCTCTCCCTTACCGGCGAGTGGCTTTCTTATTGTCTCTCACGATATATATCGAAGGCGCTTCTTAGCGCTCTCTTGCATCTACTCATTCATTCCTTCATCCTTTCCAAAGGTCGTAATTGCTGGTTGATTCGATCCCATATTTCTCAAAATGGAAGCACAATCGGTATGTACCAAGAATCCGCAATGATCGTCATGTTTGCTCAGTTCGTGCTCTCAGCAAGTCACTGCTCCTTCGATGACCAAGAGTCAAGCGGGCCAGGGTTGCACACCGCCGAGCTCACCCTCCACCAGAGCTTCTTCAATGGATGTTTCAGTTATCTCGTTCGACTTACAGCGATACGTGCCCCGCAAGCCAGAATCGGTACGTCCATCGAGCATCTCTCGAATATGGAAATCAAGTCTGATGGCCACCTCGTCAACAGACGGTATCCATACCAGTAAGCGACCATTTTTCCATCTACCAAACAATTACTCACAACATCTCAACTTTTCTATAGATGAACAGCGGCGAAGACCAGGACAATGACAAGCCCGACGATGAGACCTCAAGTTACCAATCATATGACGGGTTCGACGAGAATAATGACCCCACCTCTGATGCACCTTACCAATCTACTGACGACGAAGCCTTTCCTGACGACCCTTCACTCCCTCTGCTCTCCTCTGGCTCTATGAAGCGCTATCACGACCGCTACGGATCTTTCAAACCGCGAACCGGGAGCGCCGCTCAAGCGCTGCTTCGAAGAGCTCGTTCGTCAACCAAGCTCGCAGCAAAGGCTTCTCAGCTGCACCTTCGTAAGTCCATGGGCCGTCTGGCAACTCTTGCGCAACCGTCGAGCGGTATGGAACGCACGAACACCGAGGCGGCCGCCGCAGCCGCAGCCTACAGGGCACTGTGAAGAGGGCGCTGTTCGGCACTCGTATGCCATGTCTAAGTCTTGGAGACTTCGGGTGACACTCTGCACAATGAAGGCATGGGACGCCTAGCTTGGGTGGCTTGTTTCGCGCTGGCCGTGGAATGACTACAGACATCGCAACCATCAGTGCATTGAGCAGTGCATATATGATGCTTGGAAGCTAGACTTCGTGCCCAGGATTCATTGAATGCTCTTCATGTCTATCAAGATCTGACCTTGAACGTTGTACTTAGCAAGTTATCCCAGCTCTCTTTTCGCGTCATCATAGGTCAAAGTTCCATCTTTCCTGCATCCTAGATGGACATCCCGGAATACCGATCAGTGCCTAGTGGCACTTAGAGTTGCGAGGCTGTCCTGATCTGCGCTGGTGTTCGGTCATGCTGAGACGCGGTCTCAGCTATTGAGATCATGCGTGAAAAAATGAGCAGTGTAGTCGTACACAATGATGGAAACAAGATAGGAACAGAACTACTACTTAAGCAGACCCCAAGAGCTTTCCCCGAGCCGTGGGTCCTTTAGGACAGACGATGCGGAGACATAAAGTAGACTGAGGTAGGAAACATACATACAGAAACGAACAGGTACATACTACTGATTATTACGTATCAAAAAGCAAAATCTGTAAACGGGCAACCTTAGAGTAAGCGGATGTCCCGACAAAAGCGGCGTACGCGCGCGCACCACATCGGATCTGAAATAGAGTGACATAGGAATCAGACACCGGCGAAACCGTGCGGCGGTACGACACAAACGTACCATCTCAGGATGTCACGACTGCCGTGTCCCCGCCATGAGGGGCACCTTGCCCCGCGCATCGAACGGGGCGTGCGGTGGGAGGGGACCGTGCGGCATCATATATCCAGCAGGCGCGTATGCCGGAGGCATTGGCATCTGCAGCTGCCACGGCGGGATGATGTATGCGCCTGGCAGCGGCGGTGGCGGGAGCACGAACTGGCCGTACGGTGAAGGTTGGTAGGGATAGTACGGCTGCGGTCCCGGTGGCGGCGGTGGGAAGTGTGCTGTGGAGGGAGTCGGGGGGAGGCCAAAGCTCGTTATAGAGGAGGCGGGTGAATGAAGCGAAGCGGAAGACGGTGTGGTTGGCGTGAATGCGGTGCTCGCTATCGAGCTCGTGCTGCTGGTGGACATCGACGTCGGTGCACGCCGGTGATTAGCGGTGGAAGCAGAGCTGCTCGGCTTCGGCTTAGGCCGTTGCTGTGCAGGCTTTGATTGGAAAAGACTTGTCACCCAGTCGTCCTTAGGGCGCTCCGGTGCAGACAACTCAGCCTCTACGCTTGTGATCCATCCGTCTGGTGTAGTCACTAGCTCCTCTGTTGACGACGACGACGACGTAGACTGCTCTCCTGGCGACTCGCTCCTTTCCTCGTTCTCTGAAGGATGCTGACCATTAGACTCTTGTCCTCGTCTTTGTCGGCGCATCGCTGGATTACTGGATCGCAAACGATCCACGAGCTCTCGTGTCTTGGACGTATGCCGTGTGCGTGCATTGGCCGACGCGTCAGCGAGGAAGGCAGGAAGAAGCGAGGCGGAAGGTCGCTTTGGCGTAGCGGATCTCGTGGAAGAAGGACTCATCAAGACAGTTGGACTGGAAGACGGGACTTCACTGTAGAATCCATGCTCGTCACGCTGCAGATTAGGAGGCAGTGAACGCGCTCCTGAGCGACCCGACGACTGCGCATTCAGGGAAGGGAAATGAAACTCGTACGTGGCGGTTACGCAGGGGACGTCGGGTTGAGGTGACGAGGGAGTTGGATCCAGGTTGAAGGTTGGGACAAAGGATAACGCCGACGCGCTGAGGGGTTTCGACGGCGACGGCGATACGACGATGCCCTCGTGAAATGAGCCATTGCTTGAAGTAGGTTCCCGGTCGTTAAAGACGACCGCTGCGTAACTCTTCTTGTCCGCTTGCGAGGTGCGTGTGATTGCGTCTGACTCCACAGACAGGTCTGAGTCTGTGAGGTCAATCACATCCGGGTCTGAGCCTGGCGTACGGGGACGAGTGGAGTCCGTAGCGGTCGATGGGCTTCCTGTAAGCTCTTGATCCCAATTTACAGGGTCGAATGGGTCGTAGGGGAGCGGTTCGAGGATACCACCCAAGAGCGACTCCACGTGGTTCTTCCAACGTTCCCGCAACGTTGTAGATTTGGTCTCGTCTACAACGCCCGTGAACAGGGGTCGCTCTGTACATCGAAGCAGGTCCCATGACGGATCATACGGAAACGCGATGCCAGCATCGACCTCGTACCGTCGCACAACGTCCTCAGCCACCTGCACGCCAGGCAGTGTCTGTGACAACTGCAGATCTTCAGCTGCGTCCTCCTCTTCCACCGCGTCAGAATCTTGGAAGTAGGGTGGCCGTGGATGAAATGGCAACCGTAATCCTGACTCTGTCCACTCTCGATCCCTGCGGTAGGACCATGCCACGGCGCGAACGGAAACCTTCCACCACTCGCCTTTGTCAATCCTTATCCAATCCTCTGAATCTTCATCGTCTCTCTGCTCGTCTTGGTGATCAGCGCAAGACATGGGAGAGTGCTGGTAAGAATAAAGCGTCGATGAGGCGAAACGAGATTGACAACCAAGGAGTGATTGGTCAGAGTGGCTCAGGGGGAGCAGTGATCGAGTTCATCAACGACTTGGGCGTCGACTGTATTGTATCCTGTAGAAGACAAAGAGACGAAGAGGTAGATGCAAAGCGGTTATCAATGTGCAATCGTGCAGAGAAGGCGTGGCAGAAAAGGAGCTAGTTTGAGTATATAGCACGTTTCAAATGAGTCACGGTCACTCGCACTTGTAAAGCAAGGCTCTTGCTGGAATATTACAGGCCGTAGGTTGACCGCGGAGCCTACAATATATGCGCTGCTGGTGCAGAAGATATCCAGAGAGAAAAAAGCAGAAAAAGGATGATTCAGAACATAGTCCTGGCCCAAGCCCAGCCAGCGGCCAACCACTAAAACATATTATGGGCGCTAAATCTGATGGTCGTTACCCGCGTAATCAGATAGTTCCAGATCAACAACCGACCTCAACAGAGCTAAACATTGCACAAACCGCAGCCTGACCCTTTCAAGGGCTTTCATTAGGCTTTCATGTCGCCCACACAGCTCACCAACTCTACAGAACAATAGTCCACGATAGCAGGCATGTTCAATACAACAGCTTCGATATACGACTCCGCATCGCTTCCAGGGTACTCATAATCAGTAGTTCAGTCACATGCATGCGGCACACAGATAGAGCCTATCCTGACGTGGCATTGCGCAGATATCCAGGCGAAGCCTTTGCGGAGCCTCGCCAGCTCATTGTCTCGCCGATAAGCCCATGTCGACTTCGTCAGCTGTGCAGCCGTTGCTGTGCCTTGCCATTCCAGGACCATGGATATCCAAGGAAGAAAGCACGTCAGACGCTTCTTTGTTGTGCGAGAGTTCATCGCGACTCTCGCGCCAGGCTTGCAGCAAATTCTTGAAATCCGACTCCGGCGAGGGAGGAGTAGTTCCTGTCAGTTCACGCTCTCGAACATAGCCAGCCAAGGGCGATGAACGTGAGTGCTAGCACTGAATGTCAGAGACTCATATATTCTTTCAACGAGAGAGGCTTACTTTGATCGTCTGCTGTATCAGAGCCTCTCTATCACTGGCTTCCGCTCGGAGAGCTCGCAGCTTTGTCGGAACCGGTGGTCGCGGGTTTCTGGGCTGTAGCCTATTCTCTTCTGTAGTCGACGCGGCTACATTGAATGCATCACTCAGCGAAATATCCCCATAAGCAGAAAGGGCATCCTCGTCTTCTAGTTCTTCCCCCGAGCTCTCGTCGTCGCTTTCCGGATACATCGGTATGCCGTCCAGCATATCCTGAAAGGACCGAGTGAAGCCTCCTCGGATACTAGCCTTATCGTCGTGCTTCGGCTCTTCACGATGTTCCGGCCCTTGTACTTTCGCGACCCCTGAAAACGACGTCTGGCAGGACGTCAACCTAGCGAGCTCTAGTGTAGTCGTGTTTACTCACAATGCTATACGACATTATGCGGGATATGTGGATATCAAGTAACTGATGCTGAAGGCGGTGGGAGACAAGCGGAAAACGAAGTGGTTTGCGAAGAGCCACTGCTGCCTGATAAGTACCCACAAAAAAGGACAAATATATATATATACTTCAAGAGCTATGGCCTTCCGTGATGAGAGGCGTCGACACTCGGGACAATGAGTCAACATTTTGTCCTTTATGTACGGATTCCATGACCGTTCTGTTGTAAGCTGGGGTGCCCGGGGTCCTTGAGTGTTCAGTAGGGTTGAGATATTCCCACGAATATGGCCATAGTACCATGAAGCACCTTCATGTTGGTAGAAGGACACTGAACGGTTGTCTGTGATAACGTCCAGGGCGAAGCGTAGTTGTCCGCTGACCCTTGCAATACAATCCGTCCTCACAGAACAAGGTTGTGATAGATTCATAACCGCCGGCTATAGATACAAAGATATCTTGATACTGACGTGACAGCGTAGAGAAGCAATTCTAAATCCAAGATCCTCTCACTAAGACTATCGAGAGGACGTCTCGCCGTTTCCCTCGGCATATAGTCGCCAATGGGATTGACACAACCGCTCGACTACGTTCAGTTTCGCTGCTTGTGTCCGCATGATGTTGCGCTAAGCATGACCCAGAGAAGTGACGATAAGTCAGAGCGATAGAGGTAAGTAGCACAAGCGACGTACGAGGGCAAAGACAACCCCACGGTAAATCGTCTGGTAGAAGTCGGTGAAATCCGAATCACCCTTTTTAATTCCACGATGGCTCAAAAATGTGACCGTAGCTTGCTTGATGACCTACGGGTAAGGTTGATTAAACAGTGGTGGAGTTGGAAAGGTAGATATGCACATACAGTCTTGTTGGCTTTCTCTAGCTCGTCAAATCCTGCTTGCTGTTTGCCATTATTCGTTCTAGCTGCAGTCGCCCCGAAAACATCTGCCTCCGACTCGGACATCTGCTCAATGCGCGCAGGCAGTTCGGGTACTTTGAATACCGAGTCCGCGTCTTTGTCCTTCTTCCCCACACGAGATGGTTTAGGGATATGTAACATTACCTCCCGTGCTTTGCGCACTTGTTCGTCCTCTTCGACCTTGGATCGTTTCGTACTGCCATCTAGCGACAGCAATGAATGGGATGCATCTCTTTTCCGCTTCCCTGGGGCCGCAGAGTTTCCATCAAGAAGATGCGCTGGAGGCTTGCGCGGTGTGGGGTCGTCGGGACGCGGTGCACGGTGAATGGCGGGGGGCGGCTTCGGCAAGATACGGGCTGCGAGAATACACAAAGTCTTGGGCGGAGAAGTAGACGTCGAAGGCAGCGCTTCGTACGTAGGCAGCAGCTGGCCGTAAATCAGGAAGTCGTTTGTCCCTGGTTCGCCTTGAAAAACGCGTCAAAGGGGCTCGCGCAAGAATAAAAGATTGACGGACTACTGTCACTAAGGCTGATCCGTATGCCTTCTGCTGTACGTCCTTCCGGAGACACGATAGGTGTGAGACAGAGGATGTTCTCAAGGGAGATGTGGCTGAGAGTGGAGTACGGGTGTATGTACCTAGGTCGTCGATGTGAGAAGCTGAAAATTTTCTAGAGAAAGAAAGCTATCTCACACATGTACATTGCTCTTCGTATCCAGCCATATATCTTCCAGCTTCTCCGTTCCGAGTAGATGAAGGCTTGGTCTGCCGCGCATCGACTCTAGCGCAAGGGCTAGCGGGTTCTCGAGTAGGTGCTTAGAGGGGCTATGCCCGACGCGTGTTTCTGCCACAAAACTGAGTCCATCTAGCAGCAGGTGCGAGTCTGGAAGTGATAACGCGCCGCGGTAGAGTAGACGGTGCGTGTTTGGGGTCGAGCTCTGTGCACGTGATGGAGTCGAGGTTGAAGCTGAGACAGGACTTGTTGGGTACGCATTCTTCTGTGGCGTCGCTAGCATGTTCCGCGGTGTCCACGCTGTGACAGCCCTAGGCGCTGCGACCAGCACGAAGTTCGAAAATGAAGCAGGTCGTGGTCGAGAGAGGTGAGTGTGCGAGGTCAACACGCCACTGCCATATATGGTAGAAATCAATTGGCATCAAAGTTGGCATCGGGCCGATCCAGAGAGCATTCAAACATTTGGCTCTTTGTTGGCTTCTGCCAGTGGCCGGTGTGAAGAGAAACTTGAGGTCCTTCCACTTTGCTTCCGAAAACCTCAAGTTATTAAAAACGGGTGTTGTCATCTCTGGTGAAGCAGCGGGCGGCCCTAAGAAGACAGTACGAATGCTCTTAAATCAGTATGGGATGCTGACGAGACAAACGATGTCCAATGCGCCTGGTACGTTGTGCAATAACTTGAGGAGAAATCAGTGAGCAGCGAGATCGTTCTGTTATTCTGTGCAGGGTGACGTCTTGATGCTACGGTGCCAGGCAAATTGGACACACGGCCATAACTACCCGCATGCGATCTCCTTCTGGGAACGAGGAAAGAGCGAGTTCTCAAGCTGAACTCGTCACGGACGCGAGCAGATGTCATCAGAACACTTGAGATGCGAAGCTGCATCCCGGGAAGGTAAAAATTGCAGTCACGCCCGAGCAATCAGCTCATAGGAAAGGCCAGACGAGTGAAACGTGCATCACGCCGTCACAACGAAGAACTTGCTTGACAAGTGGTGTGTACGGTAGCCTGATGCTTCCTTCCCGAAATTAGAGGCGTCGCGCATCCGGTCGGGACCCCCTGGCCCATCGTGTGTCCGGCTGCTATCTTCAATTGCAATTTTTGTTCTTGTGCCGACATCGCTGTAAGCAATTATGCGTCACTCGCTTCACGGCGAACCTCTGACCGATGCAGAATGGGGTTAACAAACGGGGATTCTACGATATGAGTGCATATAAAAGGTGAACCAATGCCTCTCGAATTGTGCAGCCAGAGACAGTTCCTTCTTACATCGTTGAAACTCTCCTAGACTACAATGTTCGCCAAAGTTGCTTTGCTTTCTGCTCTCATTGGTCTCGCTGCCGGTGCTGCCCTTGATGTTTGGGCTCCCCCGATCACCTCTCCCACTGCAGCCTCTGTCTGGCCTGTTGGATCTCTGCAGAATGTGACTTGGTAAATTAGCCTCCTCTTCTAGATGTCGCGAGCTCATCGTTATCTAGGGATATCTCCACCATGCCCGCTCAGGTGACCAACCCTAACGGACTGCTCGTTTTGTCTCATGGTGGCATTCTTGACGACGGTGAGGAGTCTACCTTCCTGTATCATGACTTGCTCTTACTTAATTGCCCCTAGCTAACCCTCTGGCAGAGAACTTCCCACTCTACCAAGGGTGGCGGATTGTCACAGTTCCAGCTGTTGCCCCTGACAGCAATTACGCTGTCGTTCGTGAGTTTCATTTTTGTTACTCGAACTTTTCACATACTGAGTGATTTTAGTCATCGGCGACTCTGGCAATGCCAGCCCGGACTTCACCATCGTGGCTTGAGTGATTGGGCAATAATGGTTTTATGTAGCTTAATGGTTCATGTTTTTGACGATCGAGTTACACGAAATTCATGCATTCACGGTGTTGTTTATCATCCGATGGTTGTCGGTATATCCGTGTGACGGCTATTTTTGAGAAAGCATCGCATCAAACTTCGATAAAGATAATCATAGAGTCGCTACCCGTTCTTTACGACTCTGATGGGACGTGAACTTTATGTGAACAATACTGTATGTATCCGGACCATGCGCGACCTTTCAGGCAGCTTACTTGCACACTTGCCAAAATCAGACGATGCACTGATAGACGCCAACGTAACGTGGCAATATTGATGATGGCACTGACTGGTATGTCGTGGACCATTGGAGGTTGCTAGCCACCGTCCACGACGTCGCGCGCATCTCAAGCTCTTTCTGAGCTTGAGCACTTTTCCTTCGTCGGTATTATCACTCCACTCAACCATCTACTATCCCTGGAGCTTTACGTCCCTTAGAACATGAGAGCTGTTAGCTCCTTGCTGCTTCTTGCGGCTTTACCTGGCGTATTCGCCGTCAAGACTGAGGACTTCAAGACATGTGCGCAGTCGTCTTTTTGTCGACGTGGACGCGCGCTGTCTGAGCGTGCGTCTCAGAATCCCGACTGGAGGTCGCCTTATTCCGTGAATGCGGACACGCTGGCGATATCAGCCGACCAAGCTTCATTCAGTGCCGGTGTCAAGTCCTCGTTGTATCCAGATATACAATTCGGACTCGATGTTCGCGTGCATGATGACGGCGTGGTGCGGGTTCGTATGGACGAAGTGAATGGCCTAGGGAAGCGATACGACGAGGCGGCGTCATGGGCCCTCATAGCGGAGCCTCAGATCAGTCGTGACATACAGTGGAAAGTGGGCAAGAAGGATGTACGGGCAGTCTATGGGCCAAAGAAGGACGTCGAGATTGTTATCTTCTTTGATCCGCTCAAAGTTGTTCTGTACCGTAACGGTAAAGAGCAGGTCGTGCTGAATGGCCTCGGTCTTCTTCACATGGAACACTTCCGCAAGAAGATAGAACCTAAACCTGCGGGAGATGCTCCGGAGGAGGGCTTAGACGTAGAAGATACGCAAGTGGTGATGCAGGCTTCGAACCCGAGGGCGTGGTTCGAAGGGGACACCGAAGACGGTTACTGGGAGGAGACATGGAGGTCATGGACAGATTCCAAACCAAAGGGTGCGCTTGGTTCCTTTTCGGCTATGAAAATTACTGAGAGATTTCCTTAGGTCCTCAGTCCCTGTCGTTGGATATCAGTTTCCCCAACCATGGACACGTCTATGGCATACCCCAGCACGCGACACGCCTCGATTTACCAACTACTTGCGGAGAGAACTCCTACTACACAGAACCTTACCGGCTTTGGAATTCTGACGTGTTCGAATACCTGGCCGATTCCACTATGTCACTTTATGGCTCTATCCCTGTCATGCACGCTCATTCGCCCGACTCGACTGTCGCCGTCTTCAACGCCATAGCCTCAGACACCTTTATCGATGTCGCTCATCCGGACGCGACATCGTCGTATACCCATTGGATTTCCGAATCTGGAATATTAGACGTGTTTATTATGCCTGGGCCTACTCCAGAGGATATCTTCAAGCAGTACACTCGTTTGACGGGCACGCCGGCTCTGCCCGCCCATTGGTCCCTTGGATACCACCAGTGCAGGTGGAACTACGTGAATTCGGATGATGTGAGGACCGTACAGAAACGATTCGACGAGGAGGACATGCCCGTGGATGTCTTCTGGCTAGACATTGAATACGCAGAAGAGCACAAATACTTCATTTGGGACAAGAAGACCTTCCCAGACCCCAAGGAGATGATCAACGACGTGGCGGCATTGGCACGCAAGGTATGTGCGACCCGTAGGACCTTTCGGCTGGCTCATTGATTGCGATACCTGCAGATGGTCGTGATTGTTGACCCTCATCTCAAGCGTACTTCCGATTATCCCGTATATAAGGAAGCTTCCGAGCTTGGCGTACTCATCAAACAGAAAGATGGGCAGACTGAGTACGAGGGTTGGTGCTGGAGTGGTAGCAGTGCATGGCCTGATTTCTTCAACCCCGTGAGTTGGGATTGGTGGAAGTCGCTATTCAAGACCGTTCAGACCAAAAGCGACAAATTCGCTTGGGTGGACAGCACGACTGATGTCCATATCTGGAACGACATGAACGAGGTCAGTTGCGCGTTTGTCTGAGTAAGGTCTGCGTTCTGACTATCTAGGAATTCAAAGCCATCCATCTTCAATGGTCCAGAAATCAGTATGCAACGGGACAGTATCCATTACGGCGGCTGGGAGCATCGTGATGTGCACAACATTAACGGCATGCTCTTCGTGAGTGCTATTGACACCGTCGTTTGACTATCAGCTCAATTTCACTTCAGTCGAATCAAACTGCGCAAGCCGTTATGACTCGAACAAATATCCCAATGCGTCCATTTGTGTTGACTCGCTCATTCTATGCTGGGTCCCAGCGCTTTGGTGCAATGTGGACTGGCGACAACCTCGGTACATGGGAGCACATGGCGGTAGGCATCAAGATGGTCCTCGCCAATAACATTGCTGGTTTCTCCTTCTCGGGATGTGAGTTGACTAGAATTCTATACGTCCATAAGCTCACCGACCTTCCATTCAGCCGATGTTGGCGGTTTCTTTGGGAATCCTGACCCAGAAATGCTCGTGAGGTGGTACGGTGTCGGAGTGTTCTCTCCCTTCTTCCGTGCACACGCCCACATTGATACCAAACGCCGCGAGCCGTTCCTCCTCGAGGAACCATACAAGAGCATTGTCAGAGACCTTCTCCGCCTGCGCTACAGCATGTTACCCATATGGTACACCGCTTTCCGTGAGGCAAGCGTGACTGGTCTCCCGGTCGTGCGGTGAGTATTGTTCCGCTGAGAATAGAGTTCATCCATGCTGATCGGCAAAACCCGACCAGGCCACATTACGTCGTGTTCCCCAAAGACGTAGCAGGGTTTTCCATCGATGATCAATATTTCGTCGGTAGCTCTGGCTTACTCGTGAAGCCTGTTACAGAACCAGGCGTTACTGAGACCAGTGTATATTTGCCCGAAAACCAGGTATGTTCCCAGTCAAGCGTTGTTGGCCTCGACTTATGTCAATTCATTCCTCTGTAGGTCTACTACGATTACTTCAACGGTTATGCGTACCGTGGCAAGAAAGGAGGCAAGAACATAACTGTTGCTGCTGCACTCGACCAAATCCCTCTGTTCATTCGGGGCGGATCCATTCTCTCGACCCGAGAGCGTCCTCGTCGGTCCTCGCCACTAATGAAGCACGACCCATTCACTTTACGGGTCGCTTTGGACGCTTCCGGAAATGCACACGGAGATTTGTATCTCGACGACGGAGAGTCATACTCTCATCAGGATGGCCAGTTCGTGTGGCGAGAGTTCAAGGCGGAGAAACAGGGCAAGGCTATTCGGATATCCAGCCATGACCTGGGCAGTGCAAACCCCACTGCGGCCGTTGATGGAGTAGCGCTAGCCAAATACGACGGCGGTAATAAGTTTGCGAAGAGCATGGAGTCCGTGAAAGTGGAGAAGGTGGTTGTATTAGGCTTGCGCGGGAAGCCATCAAAGGTTAAACGGGCCGATGGCAGTGACCTTGATTGGACGTTCACTGCAGGAATTGCTGCATCGGATAGCAAGGAGGGACAGGCGAGCATTCTAGTGATCAAAAACCCAGTGGCTCACATCGTGGAGGACTGGGCGATAGTTATTGACGCTTGATAGAAGGTAGTGACCGTGACTGTCATCAGTACGCGTATGTATGTTGAATTCATCGCCATGTGATCACGTTGAATACACGAGTTGACCTCGAGGCGTACAGAGCACAAAACAAGCAGAGAACAATGGGATTTCCATCTGGCATGCCGATGGCTGAGTGCATGATTGCTCCGTCCCGTCGGCCGTATGTGTCTCACGACTGTGCCACTCAAGTCTTGGTATCGCCTCACGGAACTCAAACAGGTAGACTAAGCGAGAGCTGTGAGGATGGCCGTCTGGTATTCTGTGTATAAGATGAACAGCACTCCAGCTCGTCTTCGCTAACAAAAACCACAGCAACTTCCCGGATATCCTATACTTACATCTAATAATCTATGCCTCCACGAGCCCCAGTCAAGCGCAAGCCCGTCCCTACCACCAGTGTGCCACAGGAACAGCCGTCGAAGAAGACCAAGAGCGCGCCACAACTTCATGTATGTCCAATAGATGTCATGTACAGTCTCTCGCTAACTTATTTACAATTCAGGATAACAGTGTGGAATCGCTTGTGGCGTTGTACTCCGCCACACCAGAGCAGGACTCTGTAGTCAAACCCACGCTTTTCAACGGCGAGGGGATCCAGACCTCACTGGTTTTGACGTTCACTGACGACGACGGTCAGATTGGTGAAGGTAAGAGTCGTTGCACTTGTGAATATAATTCATCTTCACTTATCTGTGTGCTTTTCAGTCCGACGTATACGTCAGCAGTCTATCTTGGACACAGATAGCACTTGTTCAGAGTTATCCGATTCTGAAGACGAGTGCGACCCAGAGGAATCAGACGAATGGTGGAATCAATGGGACGCTGTGTCAACCTCTTATCTTATCCTATATCCACCAGCCACTCCTCGTTCTTACACCTCGCGGGGCCGGCCAAAAGCATTTTACGGTGAAAATTGGCAAGACATGTTGTCAACATACGCGCCTACAATGACAAGTCCAGCGGAGCGGACGTTCCTCGCCAAGATGCTTGACCGCGTGGGTGGATGTAATTCAAAGTGCGTACATCGAGGCTACCCCTGACTCCATATTGCATGCTAATATGCAATCTGTGTCATTTCTAGACAAGTGCCGCGCACTTACGGTCATTGTCCTTGAGGGATTCTGATACTGTACTATGCCCCTTCTGCATAACATCTATATGTACTGCTGTCACTCAATTTGCATAACCTGTCGTTATTTATGTATATTGAATCCAACTGCTAATGCAACTTTATACGTTCTTACTGAGCAGCTTGCGACGAGAGACCGTACGAGTAGAGACCGTGAGAGGGTCGACGACGATCATGTGAGAGCGGTCAAGTACGGCAGCGAGTCTTCTGACAGTATCTGCAATGCCGAAAATTGCGACGAGGGAAATCAGGAACAAACGGAGGAACAAGCTGGAACGAGATGAACTGAAGCATCCGCGGATAACTGATCGAGGCAGAATGGAGGCGGTCCGGACTACCGCTTCTTTACCAGCTGACCGTGTTTTGATCTCGATGCAAAAGATAACTAATGACCACCGTCGGGTCATACATAACAGTCGAATGAACAGTATAAACCCTCTCCGACCCTTTGAATAACTCTCATAAAGTTCGACGACGATGGGCGATTATCCGAGTAAAAAACCCCTATCCTCCCCTTCGATTCCACCGAAGTCGACGGTCATCGATCTCACACATCCTCTCATTTCGAACGAAGTACCAGCGTGCGACGGACATCCGTCTTACAAGGCGTGCTGCGTGTCAAGCATTGCAAACGGCGCGCTTTCAAACGTCCACAGTCTCACGCTGGGAACTCATACGGGCACCCACATCGACTCTCCTTACCACTTCTTCGATGATGGCGTAACTGTAGATCGCCTCGACCTGTCACTCCTGACCGCAGTGCCCGCTGTGGTAGTCGATTTGCGTTCAAAAAAGGCGCGGGAAAGGATAGATTGGGACGATTTGAAGGAATATGAGGGGCGCCTGCACACAGGAGCCGCGGTGCTGCTATGCACGGGATGGTCGAGGAACTGGTGCAAGACGAATTACAGCGATCATCCTTATTTGGGTGCAGAAGCGGCGAAGAGGATACTTGAGAAGGGTGTCAAGGTATTGGGAGTGGATACGATGAGTCCTGATGCAGTGACGCAGGAAAGCGGGGATAGTGGTATCGTCCATCGTGTTGTCTTGGGCAATGGTGGTGTAATAGTGGAGAATTTGAGAGGGTTGGAAGATGTTCTGGAAAGCGGGATTAGGGATGAGGATATAATGGTCAGTCTCTTGCCACTCAAGCTAGAAGCCTGCGATGGAAGTCCTATACGAGCAGTAGCATGGTCAAAACAATCTACTATATGACAACACTGGTCATGTCACAGATTTCTTTGACGTCTCCTATTTGTTTATCTGTACGGTAACCTCATGAACTTTATGCAAGGCTTATGAGCCGATCGCAACTCATACATCAAGGGTTGTCTGCTTACCTTCTAAACAGTTCGAGTAGCGAAAGCCCGTACCGGAGAACCGTCACCGCCGGTAATCTTCAGAGGAACCACTGACACTATCCACGATCCCGCCTGGAGTTTGTCCAAATTGGTCAGGTTCTCCGCAATGACCATGCCCGCACCCAGGGTCACTTTGTGTACAGTGAAGCTCGATTCAGAAACGTCTATCTTCGTTTCGTCCGGACTCATCGCGTCAACACCAATGACCTGAACTCCCATCTCAACGAGCTGTCGAGCGATGTCACCATCCAGGAAAGGATGATCGAAGTACTTCTGTGTTCCCCAATACTGCGACCAACCGGTCCTGAACAGAACAATTCCTCCATTCGATGCCCCTTCCTCGAGTAGACTCCTCTGATTGCTGATATCGGACCAGCGAATTCGCTCTCTCGGAGATTTGCCTGTGACGTCAATGATGACGGCGGGTCCATTCAGTTTGGATAATGGAAGGTTGTCGACGGTGGCACCATGATTGAAGAAATGTGCCGGGGCGTCGATATGTGTGCCGCAATGAGTGACAAGAGATATTTGTTGCATGCTGACGCCATGCTCCTCGTGAGTGAGCAGTGGACAGCAAGTGAATTTGGGAATATCGGGGTGCAGAAGCATGTCTTCGTGGTAGGCCTGCGAGAGGTCGATGTATCGTGCCATAATGAACGACTACAAATCTCCTGAACGCAGGTGGAAGGGAGGTTTGAATCTTTAAACTGATGCGCGGCGCTGATTATGAGCGTGAGAGCTCCTCCGAGTCATTCGTCATCGATATAAGCTATGATGATCTGTAAGACATTGAACTATCAATTGCACTATGTAATCAGCCAGATACTCACTACAGGTTACTCTACATTTCAAGACTTCTTTAGACTCGGATACGGTCGCCGACGAGGGCCAGGACTACGCTTCTCAGAGGGAATATTGTTGTGACCGGGCGTTACATCAGGTTACAGTGTTAGGCGCCCATATTAACAGGTAAACGTGACACAAACATACCATAAATAGTAGTTACCATCAGATTTCTATCAAATAAATCAAAGCCTAGGTACAACACTTATTATAACCCTCCCGGCAGCGTCGCCGACTCCCGCTCACTATTGCCGTGTCGTCAGTCGCTCAAAGTAGGAGATCCCGCTCAACGGGCGCCTAACCCTTCTCTGCGAGGGTTATTGATGTTTTGCGTACTGAGGCACATAGAGCTGTATAGTTGCTTTTGCGATCATAATTTGTCAATGGTCAGATTCAAACAAGCGTATTTTGATGCCGATTGGACCGTATTGGACTGTTACAGGAGGATCCCTGAAGTTGAATCATGGTCTTTCCAGTGATGGCCTGTAATTATAATTTCCAATGCCAAATATTTTTCTTGAGTACACTGAGACAACTCCGATGGTTTGTATTATATGATTTCAGAGCCTATAGGCTCGATGAGCATGCTCACGGTGCGACACATTGGTGAAATACACCGAAAGCGCCCAACCCGCCGTTCGAACTAGGATAAAGGCGGGATCCCGCCCACGGAGCATCGGTGATGATCTCCTGTGTTGGGAGGTCACGGGCCGTCAGTTGTGCTGGCAATCCGGAGATCCGGAGTGATATATTAATTAAGCGCCCGTGTTTGACTGTTAGAACCCTAGCCTGGGGTGAGAATCAACCGCTAACAGACCTGGCCCTCGTCGGCGACCGTACTCGGAGCTCTGATCATATCGCAAAACTACGTTTCTCAATTGCATGACTGTTTACGAGAGGATGCCACTGCCGTGGCACAGAAATCAGCTATGAGGTGTATACGACATTCTTATCGGCAAATTTCTAATGCATGCTGCACTTATATGGCGAGTATATTTTGTGGGCTTCCACGACTCGAAAGAACTGGCAATCGAGGTTAGGGTGCGTTATCAACGCGTTATTGGACGATGGTGGTCAGGGCCTGGTGATGTGATGAAGATTTACGATTCCTAGAATCAATTTGCGGCTTGTGAAGAGAGTAAAACATTGGCGCCAAGTTCGAAGGAGCAGAATCCAAGCAGAACGGTGTATGTTCTGTACCACAGCATTCGAACTTCATGATGGCCCGTTAGCGCGCATTCACGTGGCTATCACGATCACATGCCCCACAGACGCCCATAACGCGTCTCGGCTCTTGCACCCAATATTGCTCTTGGCAAGTTCCAACATCGTCGACGCAGAATGGCTCTCAAGTTATCAACCCCGGAAGAATTTACAGCGTTTCCATTTGTTCCATATGAGATTCAGTTTCAGCTCATGCAGCATCTTTATTCTGTCGTAGAGGACGGTCAAGTTTCCATAGTAGAGAGCCCGACTGGAACTGTGAGTCTCGTACTATTACAGGCCCCACTTTACCTTCTAAAGCGCGTTTATCTATCCAGGGAAAAACACTGAGTCTTCTGTGCGCATCACTGACGTGGCTGCGCGACGAGCAAGAGCGTGCAAGGCGCGGCAAAATAGCCCCAGGAGAAGGAAATGATGGTACGCACCCAACGTTTTGACCATCTTGCTCTGCCTGAGTCTGTTAGCACTTGATTGGGTTCTTGCACAAACATTGGAGAGGAAACGATGCCAGTTAGAAGCCGAAGAATTAGAATATGCGGAAAGGCTTGCGAAAGCGCGCCGTAAGGAGGCTGCAATACGGCGTGCGGCAAATGCTAGGATAAGGAAGAAACTGGTATGAGATCATCACTTCGTCGTTCTGACAGTGGCATGAAGTTTTATCATCCAGAAACCAGCACCCCAACATGCGAATGAAGAGACTGACTTAGACGAGTCTAATTTCTTACCTGATAATCCTGACGGGTCCTCGGATGAAGATAACCTCTCCCCAGCAGTTCGTGCTCTTATGCAAAAGTACGAGGACGTTTAGTATGCCTTATAACATCTTTCACTGATCATCGACATTAACGCTCGGGATAGGTTGGAACATTCTAAAGGGGTCCAAAAGGATACGGAAGTGGAGCCCACGTGTACCAAAATCTATTATACGTCTCGCACCCATTCTCAGCTCTCTCAAGTTCTCCATGAACTTCAAAAGTTGAAAATACAACTCTCGCCTCCTTCTGTGACATCCCTGCGGTCTAGTGACTCTATCGATATCACATACGAGAAAGGCATCGGCATGAAGAGGAGCTTCCCGGAGACCGATGGACAAGAAGATGACGATCATGTGGATATCCGCAGTGTCTCACTTGGATCCCGCAAACAGCTATGCATCAACGAAAAATTGAAAGCGAAGGCTTCAGATCTTGACGAGGCGTGTCGTCAGATGTTAGGCGGTTAGTGATACGGACTTAGTGATGAACATCGTTGACATCCGGGCACTATGTAGAGAAAGGCGACAAACGGTGCTCGTACCTTCCTCCGGTGGACGACGAAGTCCGGATGCTGGATTTTCGAGACCAAGTACTTGTAAGTGGTAAAACATCAAGCTGGGTTTAATAACATACGTGACATTCAGGCGACCCCGAAAGATATAGAGGAGCTTGTTGTCTCAGGGCAAAGCTCGCGTCTTTGTCCATATTTCGGTTCAAGGCGAGCAATAGCTCAGGCTCAGGTAAGCCCAAAATCATGGGGGCGGTCATTTGCATCCACAAACCCAAGTGCATGCAGATTGTTTTCCTTCCATACAACCTCCTGCTTCAGCAAAATGCGCGGGAAGCCCTTGGTATCGACTTGAAGAACCAAGTAGTCATTGTTGACGAAGCGCACAGTAAGTTTGTGTTACGACAGCCGTCCACGTATTCTGATCTGTCACGCTTTTCTAGATCTGATCTCTACACTTTTATCCCTATCCACCGCTTGTTTGCCTCTACATATCTTGTCGACATCTCTCAAACAGCTCACCGTCTACCGCGATAAATTTCGTAATCGTCTTTCTACAGAACACTTGCTCCACCTCAAACGCCTGGTCGGTCTGCTGGAGGCGATCGCAAAGTATGCTGAGGAGTGGCAAGCTTCCCACATCCAGACGAATCAGTCGAAGCAGTCTCCTACCCATAACACGGAAGTGATGACGTCGGGGGAGCTTCTACGACGGCTGGGCCGGAAGGTCGAGGGCGTGAATCTACTCGAAGTCGAGAAGTATTTGCGAAACAGCAAGGTGGGGAATCTATGAAGCAGACGCGCGTCAGTCGTACACAAGGCTCATACGCTCGTTTTCATAGATCGCGCGCAAGATATCTGGCTATTGTGTGAAGGAAATGGAAAAGTCTGCAGGCGAAGGCATGTGGATTACATAATTGTAGCCTCGTGTAACGGTTATCTGATCTACGTGCCTACGGTGATAGATCCTAAGAAGTTAGCTAAGTTGGCACGTCTCTCGGCTACGACGCCCCCTTTGCACGTTGTTGAGAATTTCGTCGTCGCTCTCACGGCCGCTAATGATGGTGAGCAGTCGCACGACGAGCCCCCTATAATGCATGATTTTCTCACCGACCGTTCTTACAGATGGGCGAGTTTCATTCTCAATGGACGGCGGTCAGCTGGAAATCAAGTACCAACATCTCAACCCCTCAACATATTTCCAAGAAGTAGTTCAGACGGCTCGTTCTGTCGTACTCGCTGGAGGAACCATGTCACCGGTCGGTTTTGAGCTTCGAAAATCGTGGAACGAACTGACCAATTATGGCTGCCAGATGTCGGACATCGTCAACCAACTGTTTTCCTCCTTGCCTCCAGAAAAACTCGTGACGTTCTCATGCGGCCATATCATTCCGCCTGAAAACCTGAAAGCCCTCGTTGTGCGAAAAGGTTCCCGGGGAGGGGACTTGCAGTTCAAATATGAACAGCGGAATGACCAAGCATTGGTGAGTACACCACACCCTCTGTCGTGCATGGCATATGTGCGTCGAGTCGAAGCCTAGTGTTGATCCTTCCCGAAGATCGCTGAGCTAGGCCAAATGATGTTCAACTTTGCGAGCGTGGTTCCAGGTGGCATGGTCGTATTTGTACCATCATACAGCTTTCTGCATGCAGTGATGGGTGCATGGGAGAACAGCAAGCTACTCAAGCGACTAGAGGGTAAGAAGAAAGTATTCACAGAGCCTAAAGAGACCTCAGAGGTTGAGAATGTTTTACGGGAGTATACCGCCGCTGTAAAACAGGCGAGTCCTCGGTTCCTGCTTCAGCACTGTTCTATTTTCTTACGCTAAAGCAGGGGTCCGGGGCACTTCTCTTCGCAGTGGTTGGTGCGAAACTCTCAGAAGGTCTCAACTTCGCTGACGACCTCGCACGGGCCGTGGTGATCATTGGACTTCCGTTTGCCAATTTATCGTCGCCAGAGCTTCGTGAGCGGATGAATTATGTCAAACGCTTAGAGGAGCGACGCGGAACGAAGGCCGCTGGCAACAAAGATGCAGGGACAGAGTTGTACGAGAATATGTGCATGAATGCAGTGAACCAGAGCATTGGTCAGTTCAACGAGCTTTTACACCAGCTCGTACTAATCGTGCATACGGTTCTAGGTCGTGCTATTCGCCACCGAGGTGATTGGGCATCGTTGATATTAGTCGACGGACGTTATGCTACTCCTCGAATACGGAGCAAACTTCCAAAATGGATAGGAAAAGATACCGTGGTTACGGAGACATTCGGGGAAGTGATGAAGGAGCTGGGACGTTTTTATCGCGAAAAGCGATCCTCAGCATCGATCTGAAGTCGCGCCCGTTATGTTATGATGTGAATGTACAATGATTTAATGCTGATAATGATGTTACTACAGGACCTTGGACATGAACGGTCGATGCTTAAGCCCGGAACCCCAGTGCATAAATACCATAAAACCAAACGACGTAAGGAGAAATGCATGAGGAACAACTTCGCGCCAAGTTCACCACCGCCGCGAACCATCTGGGTCCAACGTGGCCCATGCCGCTGCTGTGCAGTCATCGCAGCGGTCCTGGATAAGGTTCAAAATTCGCCGCTTCTCTCCGTATACCTATCGTGGACAAGGCGTAAGCGGAGTCGGATGAGGATTGCGTCGGCATACCTTGGGACATGTGCAAGTGCGGCTGTGAGGCGGGTGTTTATGCGCCTTGCTGAGCCCACAGTTTGGGGAGCCACAGTCTTCAATGACACCAGACTCGTACTGCTTGATGTAGTGCTGAAAAACAGTCAGTCAGAAATTAGGTTGATTATAGCGGGTTGCATACCTCGCACTTGCGGTGGAAGTTTCCAAAGCTGATAACAACAACAGCGTTAAATGACTCGGTACTAGGGCCATATTTATCGTGCCCGCTCACCACTCTGCTCTGCACATTGTTCTGTAAACGCCAGGCATCAGAGAATTGTTCCAAGAGAATATCGGTGGCAGCTTAAGGACGTACAAAATCGGTAAGATGGATAGAACTTGATGTCGTGTACAACGATAGAGCTCCAAGCTAACGAAGCTGGAGTGTAGGAGACGCTGTGTAAGATGTGAGACAGAACTTGGTGCCTCTCCACCCTCGACAAGCGAGCCTTATATACCAGCTGGAGTGAATTAACGCCGCAAGATAGAGGAAGGCGGTTCTACAATTATCAACGAGCGTTGCGGAACGCAGGGAAACGGCCCCCAACCTCGAGGAGCGATCCTCATCCGGTAACTTGGCGTGTACCCTGGAGGCGGTCAGAGACACGCGACCGCACTGATAGGAAGGCGGCGCGTGACTCGACACGACTTCCCAGCCTCTCAACCCGCTACGAGACACTGCAAACGGCACAAACCACCTACCTAGCGGCAAGCGGACCCGCAGCGATGACGAGTGGGCCGCTGCATTGCCTCGACGGAGATGAAGCTGGCTGAATGAGCGATCCATGGGTCTGCGCTGTCACAGGGAACGGACGCCATCTTCGGAGGAGTAAACGAGAGGCCATTTACATCACAAGCCCAGCTGAGCTCGCGTCCCATGATGCCCGATCTCGTGGGCAAGTCGTGTTGTTTACGTCGAGCTAATTTTCAGATCCTGTCTCGGACCACACACGTCGCAACGCCTATAGCCAAATCTGTGCGATATTCATAGTGATGGGTGGCAAGAGAAGCGCATATCGAAGTCTGTAAACCCGCCTCGCCCAGCGCAGTGGATCCCAGATCTGTCGAGACGTACCTAGGAGCATAAAGCGAACGTGCACGTAAGCTGTCGAGGCCGACTCGGTGACATAAAAGTGATGATGATGTGTCGGAACAGTGCAATCCACAGAGATCCTATCAACTTGAACAGAGAGTTTAGAGTAGCGGTCAGAGGTTACGTACAGACGCGTCGCGCCACACTAGGCAGCACGCATCCGGATGCCCTGCCAGCCACGCGCGATACGTGCCACGCACAGGGCGAGGACCCGGAACAGAAACGTGCTGTCCGCGGCCCGTGGTGGAACCGGCACCTATCTCCCGCTGAGAGAAATTTATTCTTCTCTCACTCCGTGTAGTCGTAGAAGCCCTTCCCGCTCTTCTTCCCCAGCCACTGCGCGTCTACCATGCGCTCGAGCAGGACGCTCGGACGGTACTTGGAGTCGCCCGTGTTGGTGTGCAGCGTCTGTTGGATGGCGAGGCAGGTGTCCAACCCGATGCTATTTCGACAGCGCGATAACAATTCAAAGGGTTAATTTATTCACCGGCTCGTCGGGCAGGAACACTCACAAATCAGCTATACACGTTCGCGAAAGCAGAATGTCAGGTCAACTTTCGGGGTTCATTCTGCGAAGTGCACGGAACGGACCTAGTTGCAATGGACCCATTGGGTGAGCCATTCCCAGTTTCAGTGTCTTGTCAATGTCGTCCCGCGTAGCGACACCCTACAGAAGCAGGCAGTGTGAGATGGAAGCTGCGTCTATCCCCAGTGAGAAGATAACGTCGATCATGCGGACCTTTTCTAAGCACATAATAGCCTGTACGATCGTGCAAGCCAATCAATATTCCCGAACGAGGCAAGTTGGAAGCGATTGGGGTGAATGATCGTCTGTGAGCCTAGTTTTCACTAGAAGGATGGCGGTGCGTACCTCATTAATGAAAGGCATTAGTAGCGCATTGCTCACGAAGCCTGGGACATCTTGCGATGAAGTGACCTCTGAAGACACATAGGGGTCAGTGGAATTCGTGAGAGACGGAGCGATTGAGAGTATGTTAGGCCGTGCGATTGGGAAGGGTGGCGAGGGCGAAGGGGAGACTCCGCGTCTGATGAGATGAGATGTGCCCGGCCGCGTTGCTGGTCAGGCGACATCACCTCATCGCAGCAGAGAAGACAAACAACGCAAGCGCAGCCCTCCAAATGAACGCAGCGAAAGCGGCACAATCAAACCCACAGAGGCCACGAACCCACCCTCCACGAACCGGGCCCCCGCCGCAATACCGACTCGCGGTACCAATGGGCGGAGAACCCCACACTGCCAAACATTCTCAACTCGACAACCGAGAGCCGGAAATAACTCACCCTTCCCGCAGGCCTCAGCAAACGCCTTTGCCCGTGCCAACGTCTCTTTTGACGTTTGCAACGCCGCGATGAGTTCCACCAGTCTCTATACAATACAAAGCAAAGCGTGTCCATCAGCCGACTGAACGTGGACACTGCGCCGCTTCACCGTTATTGCAGAAAAGCAAAAGAGAAGACCAGCGGGCCAATTTCAGAGAGGCGCGCAACCCGGCCTTTCCGAGATCGTTTTGTCAAACGTGCCACCCTCCCGAATACAGATCTTTATCGGTGGGAAAACGCCTTTCTGCGATCGTGCTGGCGATCGCGTTTTCCAACCACTGGCGCCAAGCCAAAGCGAGGACGATATGGATATTGAATGAGAGAAATGTATGGGCACACCGCGAGGGCACCGTTCGGCAAGCTCGCCAAGACAGCAAGATGGGAGCCGTGACCAGCTTCAGAAGCGTGCACTGGAGACATAAGACCTGTGATGATATGAGAACTTACCATAACAGGGACTGGGTTGAAGAAGTGGAGTCCTAAATTGAATCGCATAATCAATCAGTCAAAAGCTGCGCGATATGGAGACGAGGTGCGTGGAGAAAGGACACGATGGGCCTCCAGTGTCCGGTGCCCTTCTTTACAGGAATGAGTATTTGCACAATAGGCACAGCTTTCCGTGCCGTTCGTGCATTCCGAGGTGATCGTCAAACAGGCGTACGGCACGGTGTATGGGACGCGTGATGGGGGTATATAACTCACCGACCACTCTGCTCGCACTCTGCTGCCCCTGCGCAGACGCTGCCGTCTGGCCGTCGGGAATGGTTGTAGCGGCTATCTTGGTGATACTGATAGAGGAGGTGTTCGTGGCGAGTATGGCGCTGGGGCTGAGCTCTGCAGATAGGTTGCGGAAGATGGCTTTCTTGAGGTCCAGATTTTCTGAGACGGCCTATGTGCGTCGAGAGATATCACGCGGTGAGTAACGTCAAAACGGTGAACGCGAAACGGAGCACACCTCAACGACCATGTCGACGTCTCGTAAGCCTGCAAAACCCTTTTCTGGCGGAATCACGGTAACGCGAGCTCTCGCCTCCTTAGCTTCCTCGCTCGTTATCCTACCCTGCAAGTTCCGTGTTAAGTTAAAGTGTTGATGCACTTGTCCGGGCAGACCTTTGCGGTATCCTTCTCGAGGAGCTTGTCCATTAACGCAAGCCCTTTTTGAATCTGCGCAGCAGAGCGGTCGTGCAGAAGTACCGGGACTTGTGCTTTCAGAGCAGCAACGTATGCAATACCCAGACCTGATTCACCACCATATTGGTTAGACGAATTCCATTCAAGTTCTGGTTAGCTCACCCATTTGCCCTGACCCAAGCACGCCGAGGGTGCGAATTCCATGAGCAATGACTGACATTGGGAAATATAGGAGGTTGTGGGAGATGGGAGCAGGAATCACTTCGTCTGGGGAAATCCGGGGTAAATATTGATAAATGACAAGAAATAATGAAAGAAGGTCGAACCGGACTCCGGATACCGCTAACGGGCGCTCCGGAAATACGAAGGACAAATCACATGGGTTTATTCGCGTCAGGTAACCTGGCCCTCCACATCTTTTGCAGGCAAATTGGCGCATATAATTGCATAGCTAGTCATTTGATGAGAACTCTCAGGGTTTTTTGGGGACATTCTGAGGTGTTCATAGTAAGATCGGCATGGATGAGTGCGCAGAGGTGGTTGATGCTCATGCGCGTACATATCGAGTCCGCACAACGCTTGCTGCTACCGCAACTTGATACGTACATCCGTGATTTGAGCGCATATAGTCCTGCTATATGGAGAAGAGATCTATCCGTATAAATAAAGTGGAAATGAATGAGATTTTCATGCCTTAACCCGCTTGCATAGGCGCCCAGTGGAATAATGATGGCGGAACATGTTGCATCTCCTCCATTCGGGCACATAAAATAACAGATTTCTTCTAAAGTTATATTCAAAAGGATCCAGTACCACATAGAATACTTGAGGTGTAAAACGGAATGTAAATAGTTACATGAATGTGCACATTTTCGCAGCTTGACCAGGCTTGACCGTGTCCCGATCAGAGACAATCAGTCACGTGAACGGGTGACGTCACGCGTTGTTTGCTCCGCCCTCCGAACCACTTCCCTTGAGTATATAACTGTCAAATCTCCCGTAAGTTATGAACACTACGTTTAAAGCACAGTCTACACACTCGCAAGTAAATCTTGTGATATTTGTTGTGGTATATTCTAACAGAGCAACTTTTGTGAATAAACATGACTTCGACTCTCCCGCCGCTCATACAAGCGTTCTCTGGAGCTATAGGTAGCGCATCCGCAGGTGCAATCGCCTACCCCCTGGACTTGGTAGCAACTAGACTACAAACAACATCTTCCAAGAAGCTGAGAGGTATACATCTTATTTGTGACAGTATCAACAATGTTGACTTGATTGACACCAGGCTTGCGCGGAATTTGGCTGGCTTTAAGACATATCAAACGAACAGAAGGCTGGAGCGGCTTGTACGATGGTCTCGGAACAGATACAGCAGCGACTATCCTATCAAAGTACGCATAAATCTTTGCATCTTGAAGTAGCTGCTCGGCTTACGACGCTACTTCAAGTTTCCTTTACTTCCTTTTCTACACCCTCCTGCGTACCGTTCTAGTGCGTCGCAGAATGCGTATCTCACCTCCTCGGCCAGTAAAGGGCAAAACAGTTTCCATACTTTTGAGTGCGCCTGAGGAGCTAGGCATTGGGTTTCTCGCTGGCGTAGCCAGCCGGGCTATTTCCACACCGTTAAGCGTTATAACCGTCCGTCTACAAACAGAGACTGACGGTGAGGACGAAGAAGGTGAGCTGGACGTGGAGAAAAGTGAGGACGTTCGGATAGAGCGTCGACCTCGCGGTGTCATCCCCACCGTGAAGAGAATGTACGAAGAGGAAGGCCTCAAAGGATTCTGGTCAGGTAAGCGTACTTCGAACCGCCACGCTCCTCTGTCTCACCTTTTGCCAGGTTTTACCACCACTATCCCCCTGTCTCTCAACCCGTCCATCACGCTCTTCCTCTTCCAGATCTTCCGCAAGTTTGTATCACTGCACGGTCCGCGCCATCCACAGTCGCGAAGTCAGAAAATGGGCACCCCGAGCGCACGAACCGCCTTTTTCGGTGCCGCGATTTCCAACACTATCGCGATAGCATTACTGTATCCGCTTATACTGGCCAAAACTCGCTTACAGGCCCACCGTAAGAACGGAGAAGCTCACGAGAGCATGATAAGTGTGTGGCGGAAAGCGCTGCAGCGCGAGGGTGTACAGGGTTTGTATCAAGGACTCGACGCACAAGTTGTGAAGGGGTTCGTAAGTCAGGGTATCACGATGATGGTGAAGCAGAGGTATGTCCAGATTATTCTGGATGCATTTCCCCGCTAACCAATCTCCGTTTATAGAATCGAAATGTTGGTTGTCGCTCTGTATCTGAGAAGTCTTCGGCGATCAGTATGAATACGGCGCTGTTGTTACAGTCGAAATGTCGACTTCTTAAGCTCCACAATCTGCACCTCGGAGACGAATGCTAAGATGAAACCAACCAGTAATATCTTCATCGGCGATGATGGTCCGAATTGACAGTGCCAAGCTCGCGTCGTACCATTCACCTATGATACCGATATAGAAGGCTGCAGCGATAGTCCGAAGAAATCAATTCCTCGTAATTATCTTAGACAAGTTTCTTTCAGTACACAGTTCAAGATCGAACGGCAATCGAACGGTGAATTATGTATCAAACACCATGGCTACGCCATTTCATGAGACGGTATATCTCCTCGCCATCGGCAGCAGGAAACATGCAGTCAAGAGCACTAAGCAAATACAAAGGAGGAAGAAGAGGTCAAGTTGTCGCACACGTGGTCCAGATCTTGGCGCAGAGTATTTGCCGCCGGACGACCATGTCCTTGGGCAGCTTTTGACAGTCATCATCGCCAAATGGCAGAAATCGTGGATCTCTCACATCCACTTGACTCGACCACGACAATATATCCTGGAGATCCAAAATATTCTTGCTGTCCTGCCTTGACTCTGGAGAAAGATGGCGTCAACGTTCATTCGCTTTCTCTCGGCACGCATTCCGGCACGCATATCGATGCTCCGTACCATTTCTTCCAAGATGGGGAAACCGTAGACAAACTAACGCTCTCGAGGTGCAAAGGACCTACCATCGTGCTAGAAGTAACCAGAAAACGACCACGAGAGCGCATTATCTGGGCGGATATCGAGAAATACGAGGATGCACTACGGAGCGGTGCTTTCCATGGCGCCATAGTCTTGTTCAGGACGGGATGGTCGCAGTACTGGGGCACAGACGCTTACTTCGACCATCCATTCTTAGACGAAGGGATAGCTCGAAAGCTTGTGGAGATTGGAATACACTTCATAGGCATCGATACCCTCAGTCCAGATGAAACACATGTGGGTGCCCCCGATAGCGTGGAACAAGACTTTACTGTCCACAAAGTTTTACTAGCTAAAGGCATAATCATCGCCGAGAATCTAACAAACCTAAAAGACATTCAAGACGGCTGGATTGCTTGCATGGCGCCGCTCAAAATTGTGGGCGGCGATGGCTCTCCGGTGAGGGCGTTCGCATGGAAAGAGACTCTGTAAGCACTTTCGCTGAGTTGCCCGACTTGAAGTGTTTCTTATCAGCACCATAAGTTGAGTTTAGTGCCGGCGCCGATACTTCTGTAGAATGCAGCCCATTGAGGTACCCGTTCGTCAGCTGTGCGGCTGCCGACATCTAAATTTGTGAGTGTTTCATGAATGTAGGATCACGTCTCCGCTCTGACATTTATCACAATTCTCTGCGGAGACTAGGCTCTTTATTGTGACTTTCACCGCGCGAGCTTATGAACAGACCTCTGCGCCCCGTATTACGGTCCAAAGCCTATCCCTACTCTGCCATCCGTACTATCACTCTTCTGGCTACGCGCCTGCATACCTCAATATATAATGCCCTCGTTTATGTGTTACATGCACATCTCTTCGACACAACACAACCGACCATACCAACAACCGAACGATCACCATGAAAGTTAACATCGCCTCTCTTGTTACTATCTTCGCCGTCCTGCACAGCGCACACGCCGAATTCTGTTGCATTCACTCCAACCCGGTTGGCATATGCCAAGAGCTAGCTGGCCGCGATCTCAGCGAACGCGACTCGGGCGTGTATCTCCCTCGCGGTGCACTGGCCCGGGCGACGAAATGCTGCTGCAGCGCCCCGACCGAGTCGGAATGTTCTCCGCAGTGCAATGTAAGCGTCGGACCTTACTCCGTTCATCCCGCTCTGACATGTTGTGCCTCAAGATTTGAAGATTTGAAGGATCGATCTGGATAGACGACGTCCTGCTGTGCAGGAGAGTCTATGTACACTATGGACTGCATCATTGATCTTGTCGTTTATCGCTTCTAATGAATGAAAATGAATCGCCAGGAACACGCCTATTGGTATGTAGCGGGACAACCATCGTCTATCCACAGGGTACATCTAGGACCAGCTGGACTCACAACACAGACGACTTCAGCGCGCGCACGCGGTGCTTGAGCGTCCGGACGGGCCAGTACTCTGCAACATCGAACAGCCATCGTCTACACTGTGCTAGTCATTAGCTGTGAGCGCCGCGCAGGAGACGACGTGTTCTCGAGGAGGGATACTAGTTCACAGAAATCATTTTATGCAAAATCTTTGCTCCAGTCATAATATCGGACACGGATCTACCGTGCATAGCCTGTCTCAAAGAGTGAGAGTTGTTATTCATGCTGTACAACCTATCCCAGATACTAATGATGAAAATCTATCACAGTTCCTCTGAAACGAGGATGCAGCATCCGATCAGGCTGCAGCGCTCCGAAATGCGCACTCAGACCTACTCTGACGGTATTGTCTCATCTGCAAGCACGCAGCGCCTATCCTATATGTTCAAGACCTTCCCAATTTTGCATATAAGAAACTCACTTCGCGTTTGAACCCACTAAGCCCAATCATGAAGTTCACACTCTGTGATATCATCGTCCTCATCGTTGTCGCGCACGGCGTCTCTGCCCAAGTCTGCTGCTTTGAGTCCGACTCACAAGGTCGGTGCCAGCCAATTGACGGTATAGGAGGGGGAAGTACTCTGAAGGAACGAGGACTCGCGGACGTCCCGCGCGCGGGAACCAGGTGCTGCTGTACTGCTCCGACGGAGGCGAAATGCGAGTTGTTGTGCTTTGTGAGTGTCTCTGAACAGAATTGGAGGCTCGGAAATCTTATTATACTATAGTCCTAGATGAGTTTAGGAGGGGCCGTCTAGTATCATGTCTGCATTTATATACATACTCCAACAATGGTAACCATTAAGCAGCTGACCTGAGCACGAAGCCCGCAGTGATTCATCACTAATTCCGCAACAAAGTTTTCCGTGAGTTTCAGGAAGCAAGTACGTTGATTTTCGAACGCAACCACAACTTATGGCATAAACAACAACCATTGCGTACAGTATTCGCTATTCGCTTCTCGCTTTAGCTTTGCTGAAAAGACGCATGCATCGAAGTGAAGAGCCGTTACTTGCCAATTACCAGTTCGCAGGAGGGCAGAATGTGACCTGGTAGCTGGGGGAGCTGCTTGCCGAACAAGCGAAGAGGGAAGTAGCGTCGTCTGTGAGATGTCATGTCAGCTAATGCAAATGGTAGGGATAACCATTGACAATCACCGTAAGCATAGGCGTAAGCGTTAGGACAATTGTCCTCTAACAAGTGTTGCATCAGTTCATGCACATCCGAAGGTATAATATATGGTACTAACTGAAGTAAGAATAGTACTGGACACCAGAGGACGGGCAGGACTGCGGGCTATCATACTGTCCAGTGCAGCAATTAGGTGAATTGCCTGTGCAATGGCGATGAGTCATGTTCTGCTCCAAAGTAGAGAGGTGAACCTACTGGGGTTACCGGACAGATTGGCCACGCAGGCACTCTTGCAACCCACGGGGTATCCCGTGCTATCGTAAGGACCTTTGAGAGCAGAAGGGCCTAGGAAATATAGCTTATGAGTCAGTGTTAGACTACCATACCCGCCACGACCAAGCTCACAGTCTGGGCCAAGGTCAACCGGGCAGTCGGCCACGCCGCAACCAGCGGAATTATCAATACGTATAGGGAGGTTGTAACCGTCGACCAGAGACACTGGATTCAACAGTTTAGTTGACAACCAAGCGCCGTGTGAGTCGTGGATGCGGTAAACTGACCATCATAATAATCTACGCCATTAGCATCCAAGTTGAACTCAGCCAAGGATGCCGGGGGAACACCCTAAACATTATCATTAGCTGACCGATGTCATCAAATATACAGCTTGACGCACAGTTCCGTCTGATTGGGAGCATTCAAGACCACCATTGCAACCACCGTCGGCGCACTGAGTGGCAGGGTTGGAGTTGCTGAAGTCGCAGTCACGGCGAGCCTATCATTGGTCATTATGTGGTCAGCTACGTGTAGAGACGCCAGCCTCGAGAGTGTTTTACCCAGATCCGTCCGTTCCAGTTGTTGGGAATCGTGAAGCTGACAGCTGTGTACTCACCCGCCGCCCATCTATAGATAATAGTTCAGTCCATCCTACACACAACGGCCGCATGCAAAGCTTACCCTGAGGGGTAATTGATACTGGGAGATCCGGGGCTGGTAAAAAACTAAGACCCTCCTGTCAGTTGAAGTAGGTAGGAGGGATCGATAATACCTACAGCCGGCCTGAATGTTTTCTTCAGTATGGAGACAGTCACAAGGAAGAGCTGACAGAATTTACCATACAGTGAACGGGCAACCATTGTACACGGTCATCTGCCGTGCAGCAGCGAGAGCCGAAACAGCCAAAGGAACCAGCAACGAGAGAGACTTCATAGATATATAGCTGTCGGGGTGTTAGAGCTCGAGGTTGAGCTGCTGAAGAGAAGGATATTGTGGATGAGACGTGCTTTATATACTCCTGAAGTATCAATCCACAAACCTCTGTAAATACCTCTTGTCCATAAATTCTCTCCTAGAATTAGACAGGAGCTAGTATCACGATGCCTTCCATTGACCAACCTGGCGAGTGAACACCTCCTATATAGGCTAGAAGTATGCTGCATTGTACGCTCCAACGCCAACCGTATGCACAGTCTAGTTTGCATGCAGTAAAAGGAGGGGATGCAACGTGCGCCTCAAAATTTGGAGGAAGCGCTTTCCTCGCTCTCGGCCCCATGTACGGCTTCCTGTTATATGACCAGGTTCTTGGTGGCATCGCTCTCGGATTAGTATCCACCAGTCTATAGTACACCCATTACTGTGTTGACACACAGAAGGGTCATGTGTGAGAGACTCGTAGAGCATTAAAGGTAGCATGCCGTACCAGAGAGAAGACTGCATAGGCTGGACTACGTGCGGCCTGGAGAGCAGTTACTGCCAATGCACAAAAGCGCCCTTTGAACGCGTAGCACTGACGACGTTCAATCGTTCAGGTGTCAGTCGGAATAACTGCTAAATCTTGCATGATTGCATGCTGTGCCGATATCATGGCCTCGCGCCACCTCTAAAACTCAACAGAGCTTGGACACAAGGTAATCAGATTATTCACCGGTAGACAAAAATGGTAGTGAAACTGTCGAAATAAGATGCGGAAACGTAAACATTCGGTGCACGTTGCCAGCATAGGCCATCATTGAACAAACTTACGCCACAAAAGACGCGATTTTTAGGAGAGCAGAGCTCTTCGTGCTATGCCTACATTTGGATAGGAAAAGTTAGGAATGTCTCGTGTATAGTCGTTTCACTGCACTTCCTGTGACCTGAATCATATCAGACCCTGCAAAAGGATTACACAAGGATGCATACCTCTCATTACTAGTAGCATAACGTCCGAAACGGCAAAGCGTCGGATGGCCTCAGACCTTCGACGAAATTCCCGTAAGGTGTCGCAACAAGCAGCTGTTTGGTGTCCCGGGATATTGTAAATCCCCTCCTAAGGCGAATGTATCCGCTGAGGTGGAGAGAATCGGTTACCTGGTAGGAAACCAGCTAATGAGACGATGAAAAGCCGCATTTTGACAGACGAGCGCCTAGAGCGTCTTGACTCTCCGATGCCAAAAGCGGACGCTCCTGGTTTTCTTCGCGACCCCGACACCGAGGTTCGAGTCTTTTGTCAGTCTACAAGGATACCCACATAATGCATGTGTACCGGGGTTGAATACTACCGCAGCCATGTTTTGCTCCTTAGCGATGTGCCGCTTCATCTGGCCGGGACAGGCAAGGCACAGGTCCGTTTGTGGTGACCAGTCGTCCCGGACTCCGTAAGCTGGTGTGTCACAGAACTTGAATCGTATATTCCAATTTATTCCCGAAAATATTACAATTGACATAGGATGCATGTGCTGGTACTCTTAGCATTACTGCGTACACGTTTTGCCCCGTGCCAAGGACAGTATGGACATTGGTACCATGCGCTAGCGTATGTGGCCGTATTGTGGCATCCCTCGGGTCAGTGCAATGCCTGTATAATGCAATTCCGTCCACTCACGTTGTCGTCTAGATCAGCATCAAAGTGACATAAGACCTCATCAAACATGCGAATACTATGTGATAGCCATAGCGCTCTGCCAGCGACGGGGCGGGGTTCTTGCCAAGACCAACGCACACATGATTCACGGCACCTTATCTCGTCTAGTGGATATATTGAATATATAAGATGACGAAAGCCCTGTCTATACGGTGTCTAGCTCTGACATATTCTCACTGTGCTCCAGCTGCTGAGCGTCATGGCCACTACGTTTCCGCAAGACAAGCAGGATCTCGCACTCGCCAAAGCCGCTACGCTAGACGAGAAAGTAGACTATCACGACGATTCTGCAGACGACACAATCATTCCGGGCTCGGAGGGTGTCACTGTACATGAATATGCAACCCTAAGACGCGTAGCGGATCGCCTGCCTTACACCGCTTGGTTGGTCGTCGTTGTGGAATTCGCTGAAAGGTATGCTCCTTCAGTTCAGATTTTCATCGACTTCTTATTCTTGTCGCTCTTACAGATGGTCCTACTATGGCACCACCAACTCCTTCAACAACTATATCCGTGCACCTCTTCCCGCAGGGTCTACCACTGGTGCTGTCCCAGCATCGAACAGGGCAGAAGGTGTTGCAGGTGCCCTTGGCCAGGGAGTCCAGAAGTCGTTCGCCATTCGGACGGTGAGCTCTGGTCTGGCGTTATGTGCCATTGCTCATATATATTGGTACAGTTCAACACCTTCTGGATTTATGTCACGCCCTGGCTCGGTGGAATCCTTGCTGACACGCTATTGGGTCGTTATTACACTATCATGATTTTTTCTTTTGTCTGCCTGTACGTCGTTCCTGTCCCTATATTCACTATGTTCATCGCTTACCGGTGTTGTAATCTCTCAGCATCGGCCATATTATCCTTACTGCATCAGCTTCACCTGCTTCTCTACAGCATACTGAGACAGCTGTGGGTCTTCTCGTCTTGGCTATCGTTATCATGGGTATAGGGGCTGGCTCGATTAAATCGAACGTCTCGCCTATGATTGCGGAACAGTATACAGGAAAACTGCGTAAGGAGACGCTGCCGTCCGGAGAGATCATCCTACGCGATCCTGCGGTTACTATCCAGTCTATTTACCTTTGGTTCTATGCCGCCATCAATGTCGGGGCCTGCGGCGCCATATCCGCTGCGTTCATCTCGCGTGATCAGGGCTATTGGCAATCGTATTTGGTCCCAACGTGTATCTTCGCAGTGGTGGGTCTGTTCATGAATTGGCTAGCTGGTCGCTCAATTTTGTTCCTAGGTCCCTATTGTACTTTTCATTGGGAAGGATAAGTATGTAAAGACTCCTCCCCGAGGCTCAATTCTTCTCGAGGTATGTGCGTTCCTTCTGCCTCAAATCACGTCCTGAAACCGAGTTCGCAATGTGAAGACTTTGCGTGTATGCAAGTTCGCATTGCGACCCGCTTACTCGATTAATCCCGTACGCTTGATCAAAAACATCCGTGCGCCAGGATTCTGGGAGCCCGCAAAGGCGAGCTACTACCCAGAAGGCCAAGCACCTGCCGCTATCACCTGGGACGATGACTTCGTTGATGAAGTGGACCGAACGATGAAGGCCTGTCAGGTCTTCCTCTTCTTCCCCTTCTATTGGCTCTGCTACTCTCAAATCGATGGCAATCTTGGTACCATGGCCGCAGCTATGAGGCTAAATGGGACTCCCAATGACCTAATTCAGAACCTGGATCCTATATCTATCATTGTAAGCATTCCGGCACTGTACGCCGCATTTGACTGACTTTGTCCTTGTGAAGGTAATGATTCCTATCTTCGACTACATCATCTACCCCGCCTTGCGTCGCTGGGGTATCAATTTCTCGCCCATCAAACGCATTTACGCTGGGTTCCTCGTGGCCGGCCTCGCTATGCTGTATGCTGCAATTCTTGAGCACTACCTTTATAAGATGTCGCCTTGTCACGACAATCAACCGTCTGCATGTCTCGATGCCAACAACACTCCGATGCCTGCAAACGTCAATGTCTGGGTAGTGTCAGGGCCGTATATTCTCGTCGGCCTGTCCGAGATCTTCGTACGTTTTCTTCTCGATGGGCAAGTACATCGTATACTGATATCAGCTGCAGGCATCCATCACCTCGCTCGAGTACGCGTTCACGAAGGCACCCAAGCGCATGAAATCAGTCGTCATGGCGTTCTCCCAATTCCAGAATGCTATCTCATCTGCCCTGAACTTTGCACTCACGGCGGTGAACATTGAGTCCAGGTTTACGTGGCTTTTTGGCTCGTTCGGCGTGACTTCAGTCGTCGTCGGTACTATATTTTTCTTCACGTGCGTGTCTTTCGGTCGCTGCAACTCTCTAGCATCATTCTTTGCTGACCGTCCCGTTCTATAGATTCCGGTCGCTCGACCATATGGAAGCACAGTTGAATGCCATCGGCCAGGGCAAGCGCGAAGGGTTCAAAGACGAGGCGCACAGCGTCGACACCGATACTACCTGATTTTTATACTATGATCTAATGTTTTTGTATAATTACAGCACCCAGGGTTTGTCTTCATGTGGCATGTGTAGTATGCGAAAATCAGATATTGAGAACGGACGTATGCGGCATATTCTCGTTTTGCCATTGTTTCGCATACTCAGCAAGTCTCCAGGAAATCTGGGACGCTTGACCACCACATCGTGAGTTTGTGGATTCCCGGGCACCCAAGAAATTCCAAGGACTCGAATCTGAGCCTCATTGGACGATATAGCCCGCCATCAATCGCGATCTGTGCCACCTTCTCGCCGACCTGGCTGCTATTGGTGCCGGTCCCGAGTCGGTCATCCCTCACATCTCCGACGTTGTAGGAGTAACACTGTGTCCGCCACGACTGCGTTCCAGTAATATGTCCATCCTTCGACTGTACATAGCCAACGACAAGCACTCACAGGCCAAGCCACCTCAAACCTTCGTTCTTGAGCACACTGGCAGTGCCGAAGGCTCGACATCCTCCGTTACTGGCAAAGACCTCAAGTTCAAAGGGACAGTACTCATTTACGAAAGCAAGCACACTACTGTGTACCGCGGGATTCTTTTCGGATATGGTCCAGACGACATCGCTGTCGTGTGCAAGCTTGCCACTCATGCAAAAAGGAGCCGGCTTCGGAATGAAGCCGATTTCTACGAGACAAATCTGCGCGACCTGCAGGGTCATTGTGTTCCTCGCTTTTACGGCCTATACCAAAGCCCCCTCTCTGTTGGACATGCGGTTTGCATGATTCTAGAAGACTGCGGCGAGAGCGTCAATGACTATACGGTTCTCTCTGAAGAATGGTGGTAGGCAAGACTATGGTCCAAAATGTGCTCGTAGCGTAAAGTTCTAACGGTGTTTGTGTTCAGCATCAAGTCTGTCCAAGTGCTTATGGCTATTCATGAGCGCGGCGTACAACACAACGATTTTCAGGCGCGGAATATGGTCGTGGACAACCGCAAGAATCCTCGGCGCCTCGTCGTCATCGATTTCGAACACGCCACGCACCATGATTGCCAGCGTAAATTCGACATTGCTCTGTACGACCACCCTCCTAGTCTCGAAGAATTCGGGTGCGATGAGTTGTATAAAGTCACTGAGTTTAGTGAAGTCTGGACGCCTCGTAAGTCTTTTCCGCTCGGTTAGATTATATGGCCCATGTTCTTACCTTGCGCAGTGACCCTTCGTTTCTTAGGGTGTTATTACTCTCTGGAGTATCTCCGGAAGCCAGAAGACCTCGTCGAGGGTAACGAGATATGTGAGCTTTACACGCCTGAGGTTGCACTAAATATGGCCAAGGCTGCTATACACGACTATTTCCGGCAATGGGGATACCGTAAAGCCTGGATATTCCGCGACAAGTACGAGGCTTTGTGTCCTGCTATGTGAAGCGCTTCCAGTCCTTCTGTTCTCCAACGTCAATCGTCGATGTTACTCCTTGACGTACCCCGTAAACTCTATATACAGTTCGCCGGTAAGATATGGGGTGAGACCGCCTACGCTGCTTCAAGTTCATTCTGTGAGACTCGTACGTTTAATCCGAACTCATTCTGTCCAAATGACGACATGAAGCAACGGGTCATCTGAAACATTGTTGTAGACTTGCCACCTTCGGTATTGATAGTAAGCTCGTATGAGGCATGACTACTTTTATGCAACAATCTGTAGTTTATAAGTCTGCCTGTACATTGCTGGCCACATCCGAATCCTAAGTAGTACTAAGACCAAGTCTCGACATCGCGCCGCTCAGCTGTTTCCATAGAATACCGAGATCAGTATATTCGGCCGCCTGGAAGAATCTGGGCCTTCAGTTTTGCCTGATATACGAGTGTTTTCCAATGCTATATACAAGCAGGTTCCAACAGCTGCACACGACAATTTCGTATGAAGCTCTCACAAGCGATACCCTTCGTTCTAGTCGGAAGTATACCATCCGTCTACAGTGACGTATGCTGCTTTCGCACAACAGGTGCATGTCCTCAGGCTATATCACTCAACAGCTCATCTCCTGAGAGGTTGAGGGGTTATGTCTCCGAGGGCTCGTGGTATTATCCTGTCGCACGTGGAGGAACAACATGTTGTTGCTCTGCGCCATCGAGGTCGGAGTGCAGGGAGCAATGCCCGGTACGCATCCAATCAGTGTTGGAGACCTCTGCAAACCAAGCTGATGATATCAGGGAATCTAATGCACCTGCCGTGTAGCGGGAACAACGAGTACAGTTCAATTCCTGTCGCTCGGAAGATTGGAATTGCGAGATTGGGTTTAAATCACCATGTAAAGGGTCGTATATTATTTGCATATAAATTCACAGATCTCTGTTTCTGGGTGGAATAATGAGACGTCTTGTCTGGGATAGACATTCTCCTGCATTTTGCTCATGGATCTGTTGATATATGGCAACAGTGGTTCTCTGATTCGCTAGACATAATGGGCACAATCATAGTTAGCAGCTGACTCGCCGTCGAGTGAAACGATAAGCCATACTCAACGATAGTGCCATGCTTATGAGCCGACTACAGCGAAATAACATGCAGGTGACTCAACAGGACTCGGTTAAATCGAGTCAACAGTGAACGTTAAAGCTGTATTGATCCTGCGCCACCGCAACAAAAGGCAATAACGTTTAGCTAGAAGGCGAATTGACACGATGGTGAATATGAGTGCCCATGAATTAGGGAACTGCACATACTTATACATAGTTACGCCCCATGTATGAGGAGTGCGATAACGTCTGCCCACAAGGCGAGCTGATGCTAGAGTGAGTACAACCGTATACAGTACTTCGGAGGACTATATTTATCCAAGTTGTGCGCCATATATGATGATGAGACCTGGGTTACACGCTCTTGACTGAAAGACGCTTGAGACGTCAGAGCATTATAAATACGATGCTCGACACCGAGATCCAGCATCATTCACCAGGATGAAGCTTACCTCTATATCGTTAATTCTCGCTCTTTCTGTTCTCTCCTGCAAGGCAGCTTGTTGCTACTACGGCCTCACTTGCGATATTGCCCCAGAACATAGGCTCTATTCCAGCCCAAGAGGCTTTCTAGACAAAACACACTCTGGCTCTGTTATTCGAGACGACGCCGTTGCCTGTTGCTGCTTCGCCAACGCTTGCGAGGACTGCGACTGAATAGTGAGTTGATCAATGAGAGAGGATAGTAAGGTACAAATACTGACTTGTCAAAGTGCAGATACGCAGGAATCGTGACTCCATACACAGGTCTACCACTATGAATTTCCGCATAACAATCTGGCTGGCAGAAAGAAAGAGCATCAGATACGCTGATACACTCACCTTCAATTGGCGTATGGCCATGCTGTCAACGTTTCAAGAGGGCGACGGACGGTAGCGGGACATGGTGGGACTATCCGCAGGTTAACACAGCACCGAGAGTCTCAAATGATTGAAAACATACGTACTCGCTTATGGATCTGTGTCGTATAGAAATATGAGGACATGTCATGCCACAAGGAAATTGAGTACATCAGATGGTGGTTCCTTACCGCAGTATGAGGCAGATGCAATAAAGATGGAAACGAGCTCGCTTTCGTCGTTTGTCTCGACTCTTTTGTTCTCTGCAAAGCTCATTATCGATGCAGCTGACTTACGGTGTTCGGAGCGAACATCTCTACTTCACTGGATTGATATTCGAAGAGTGCAAAGACTTCCGTTGTCCGAGATAAATCGGTTTCTGTTGCAGCTTCGTTCCTGGATGCGATGACTGCATTGGCGATAAGCTGGTTGTCGTATGCAACGACCGGTGACTGTTGACCGATATCGGAATAGACCAAGCGATAGACCTTGTCCGCGATATTACCACCTGATGGCTGGCTTGGCTTCCTACCCAGGAAAACGAGCCTGTTTCTGCGGTGCTTCAGACAAAGATAGTAAGGCAGTCATGCTGGCAATCATACGGGTTGAGTTGTATGGAACAATGTGCTTGACGACGGCGCAGTCTCTACGCAGATAATCATTGCGCACCCTACACACAGATGACCTGGAACCATCTCATCCAACTTGAGTTTGCAGCGAGCGCAGCAGCTTTATTGCTCCCACGCTGCCGCATCCTAGTCACAAGGGAAGCATACACAATAGTGAGAAAAACGTAAAGTGATTGGAAACCTGTACATGCCGAGTGTCCTCTGTCATAGAGGATTATGGAGCGGTTACATGTCCACGAGGAAGTGGACAAGATAGACGAACGACCTGGTATAAATATATGGCGCAAGGCAGCAAACCAAGCCAGCCAAATCAGAACAACCTTCAAGATGAGATTCGCCTTCCTCTCACTGATACTTATACTCGCCTTGACCTCGCATAACGCAGAAGCACAGATTTGCTGCGTCCACTGCGACGCCGAGAGCAAGCGTTTCTACCTGAGCCCCAGAGGCTATGTCGGCCAAGAAGGCCTTCTAGCCCGAGACGAGGCTGTAGACTGTTGCTGTGCGTCGAACAACTGCCGCACCTGCTTCGTACGTCAGCTTCGCGACGTCTACACAAAGTACAGATGCTTACTCAGGATGAATTGATACTCTTAGTGATAGGGTGGTGAGCGCGCAAACACAGATAGAGAGGACGAGCGAGGGACACACGAGAATGGGCGGACAAGCAAAAAATATCCCATTACATAGTATACACCGTGATCCATCCACCTCATCCGTCCGTAAATCTAGATAAATCTATGTGTCCCGTCTCAGAAGTGACGGCGAAGTGATACGAGCCTGTCTGGTGTATCATAGTTGACGGATAGCAGAGCGCTCGATACGTGCCATCGCGGACGCGACGTCCTTACAGAATGCTGCTTCACCGAGAAGCGCGACAAGACCGGCCCGCTCGAAGGCTTCTCGAGGGAGTGCCTTCAGATGCGTGACGTAGATGATGACACCGCGGTCCTGTGGACAACAATTAGTGTTGTGATGTTTACAGCATTGTTATAAAACATACTTGGTATGTTTCTACCAACTCGTAGAAGATTTGCGCGGCGCTGTGACAGGCTTATTAGCTATGAACTGAGCATAAGCTGGTGAATACTTACGAAGCGTCGACGGTGTCCACGTCCTCCATGTGAAAGACGAATGTGTGTGCAGAGTGCCTATGGGGCTCTTCGGAAGGATGATGCTCATCAAGCCCATACAATTCCAACCTGCGAAGCCGTTCTGAAGATTTAGGAAGTAGGAGTAAGTATCATGAGATGATGTAGAGGGAGATAACACATACCCTTCAACTGTGCAGTATTCGCAAAGTACAAATCCTCTCTCAAACGAATGATCATCACACCGGGAACGTCTTCCTGTGCTTCAGAATTCTCATTGATAGGCTCCCACCTACCCGTTCCTGGGACACGACCCTACACGCAAGTCTCAGTCAGCATGCCCCATGCCTCATGCCTCGAAAACAGGCCTACCAAGATCGTCATTCGCGGCCTGGAAGACCTATGCACAACGAGCAGGAGAGAGACGATGATGCTGACAGCTATGCCGACCTCGACGTTCCATATAATCGTCAAAAAGAATGTCAACGCCATGAGCGACAGATCGACCCATGCTCGCATCCTGGACGAATTCAGTTAGATTGATGTCTCGAGCCGCGAAAGACATATGCACGCACTTCCAAAAGAACATCACGTCGTGTGGCGCTTCTGCGAGGAGGCTGAAGACGACCAAGCATATTCTAGCAATGATCACCTTCAGTACATATGATCGGGTGAAGGTACGAGGGAAAGACTCACACTGCAGCAAGTACACACTTCGGCAGATAATACAGCCATGGCAGGAGGAAGAAAATTGCAAGCAACACGACTGCTGAGCACACGAGAGACGCCATCTGCGTACGCGCGCCGACATCGCCGTTAACCCTCGATCTGCACATATCCGTGAATAAGTATACATGAGTCTACTGATTTAGAGCGAGTGTCTCACCGAGTGATGGAGCCGCCAGCAGGGAGCGTTCCAGGCACGAACGAGCCGACAATGTTTCCTGCGCCCAACGCGACGAGCTCGCGGTTCGGGCTAATGCTGTGTCCGTACTTGGCGGCGTTTTGCTTCGCGGACACGATGCTGTCGAGGAAGCCTGCCACCGATATCAGCCTGACGGTTAATGACATGCGTTGTTAGCATCTAGTATTTTGAAAAAAAGAAAGATAGGCACACTCACACAGCGGTCGACGTGGTACGTCCAAGGTATTTTACTGTTTTGTGGTGCAAAGGGAAGCGCACAAGGTTCTTGCCAGTGTTGATTGGCACCGAGCCGAGGATGTCAACGCCATCGTCATCCCAGCGGAACTGATCACATAGCACTACGCACAACATTCCAATAAGATCTTCGTTCCGCAATAAGACGCACCATGACAGCGACTCACCAGTGGACATAACGACGACGATAAGCACTTCTGGCAGTCTATATATCCAAACGTACTTCTTGAATGCAGTCTTTACGTTACGCAGCACTACCAGGATGAGGAGCGCGGTAAAGCTGATGAATGTGGTCGTTTTGTGCATATGCTGCAGAACGTTGTCAATAAGGAAGAGTGTCTTCTCGATCGTAGACTGTGGATTGAGCTCGTGTTGCAGTCCCACGAGGCCCGTCATGGGTATAAGCTGTTCTCTGTTACAGAGGTGATGATTTGCAGGCGCGATGGAAAGCTCAGAGGAGAAACATACATCATGATTACGACGGCCACAGCGGTCACAAACCCGCGTAGAAGTGCACGACTGAGCACGACATCTAGAAATCCGAGGCGAAAGAAGCCAAGAAGGAAGCTGATGAGTCCAGCCTAGACACAGAATGCCGTTCAGACGAGCGAATCATCTAGTCATGTGTACACACACCTGAAAAGTAATGATGGTGCTAACGGCCAATCCGATCGCCTCTGGATCTGCCGGATGAGAATGGGGGTCTCCGTGGAGGATGTCACTGACGGCCTGCCCCACAAGGAGTGAAAGCGCAGCTTCTGGCGCCACGTTTAATTGGCGAGACGTGCCGAGCAGCGCGTACACGATACCGGGAATTGCAGCAGAAAACTACAACAACAAAATCACAATATGTGAACTCGAGACGGAGACAACGTAGGGCAAGCAGACGTACCAGTCCAGTGACAGGACTTAGCTTCGCTAGTGACGAGGCATACGAGACGGACTGAGGTATGAGCATGCAGGCAACGGTCACGCCACCCAGAATGTCTCCACCGAGAAGCGAGAGTGAGTAGTCGGGTATCCAAGCAGTAGATGGTATATAGTATTTTACTTTCTGCCAGCGAGAGCCGCGGCGCTGTGGGGGTCGTGGTGGACGCGGATCTGTGTCGCGTGAGTCATAGTGAAAGCTTGCAGGCACAACGGAAATACGCACCGGTCGGTGTTTTCACTTGCGCACCTTCTTCCTGCTGCGCGTGGAGGTCGCCGAGAAGGGATGTGCGCTCATCCGGTGTCGCGGGCGTGCGTATACCGGGGGGTACGCTGCCTGCAATGGACTCGGAGTACATCCGCCTGAGCGACGACGCGGCAGATGGGCGACCTGAGACGGTGAGGTACTGCGCGCGTTCAGCAGGTTCGCGGTGGTCAATTTCACTCGTCGCAGCAGCGTTGTGCGAGTCCATCTATGCAGTGCGGGGTATTCGACGACTCTTTGTAGTGTTCGGCACACTGAACGCGGCGTGCGATTGCGATACAAAGCAAGACGAGAGTGACAATGTTGTTCTGGTGTGGGGTAGAATGCAGTGAACAGAGGGTATCTGTTGTACAGAGAGCACGGATCAGTGAACCCGCAGAGTGAGTCGAACAAGCAGCTACCGGAAAAACGCCAATCAGGCCGCCTTTCCTCCTTCTCCGTAATCGATGTACTCACCTTGAATATTCTATACAACAATCGGAACCTTGAAAGCTCTAAGAAAAGTCGTGAATGGTCGTCACAAGAGAGGGCCTGAGGACATCGAGCAGCGACTAGCGGTGTGCGGCCAACCACAAGCGAAACAAATTCGGGCAGCCCCATTCGCTCGGCAAGGTCCGGCCGAAGACGGCATGCATCCTGTAGCGTCAAACTGAGTAAACGCCTGAAAACGCGCCTCCGTCGCTCACGTTGTGCTGCTCGACGACCTGTATCAGCAAGACTATTCGACGTTGAAATGTGGAAGCAGGTCTTAGGTATACAAGTACGCGATCTTCCTTACCCATATGACCTGCAGCGAGGTTTCTAACCCTCGATCATCCTCCCTAGCTAGTGATAGCCTGCGGCCCTGCACTGATGCGCCCACCTCAAAGCTCGAGCTGGGCCTTTTGTGGGCTGTTCCGAGTCGTGTGTCTTGATGCCTGCAACAAGCTGCAGCTTGCAGTGCCGGTATTTTTTCCGAACGAAAGGGCGCATCAAAAGCTGTGAGCACAAGATTGCGACGTGTATCTACCCCGCAATCTCAGGTGGACCAGGTTAAGCGTATACGCCAGGATCGTGCGAGCTACCTGGAGCGAGCTTTACCTGGGCCTGCTGAAGATGTGGCACTGCTGCTGATTCAGATATCGATCATGGACTGGGCCCGGATAGGCGTGTTACAGTTGTCTCTGGGCATATTGCTCGTAGCAACGATTGCACAGGATGGAACTTGGGAGTCAGGACGGGTGAGCTCTGGGTGTTTGCGTGCAATTCTCGTGCGCTGAAGCGGTGCACCTAGCAGTCACATCGTGCATTTCTACGCGTTCAATTTACCTAAACAAGTGGCGAACCGCGTCCCGGGAGTTTAAGCGACTCGCATCGACATGACGACAGCTCGGCAATGGGCGTTCTAACCTTCTCACCTACCCGCCGACGCAGCTTCCCACCTTACTAACTTCTCGGCGCGCGCACTGCACAACGAGGGCTCGAGCCAATTCGCAGGCGGAAACGTGGTGATCCCGCATATACGACCCCCGGGGCTCGTGTTCGAAACGAGGAACAAGGGTTGAGTCGCCCCCATTCAAACGTACAATAACACCGGCTCGAGACTAATATCCACTCGATGATCGGTGCTTCTCGAACCGCGGCGCGAATCTCCGCCCGCATCCGTGGATAAATACCAACCATCCATTGTCCATCCCTTGTTCCCTCTCCTCCACCCTTATCTATACTCTATCCGTCCCTCTCTATCTAATCCTCAGCCGAGTGATGTCGACGTTGCCTTTGCCCTCAACGTCCATGGCATCCCCAACCCCTACCTCCCCGCCTCGTAGGCCCGCTTGGCTGCGTGCCTCCTGGACCCCCGCGTCCGTTCCGGTTCCAGCACTGCAGCTCGACCTGGACGTGGGATTTGGTGCGGCGTTCGACTGCGATGAGGTGGTTGCGGCGATTATGCGCGTGCAGGAAGAGTGTGAGCTTGAGGAAATGGTAGAAGCGGTGAAAGGAGCGGAGGAGCAATTTCAGTGCGAGGACAGTGCGGAGCGAGAAACGAAACCGGCGGAAGAGGGGCGGGTAGAAGACGTGTGTGAGGATGCGCTTGAGGAAGACCTATCGAAGTCAAGCACGTCACGGACGTACCGCAGCTGGGGGTGCGAGGAGGACTTTGGCGTCTTCGCGCGAGCTATGCAGGCGCGGGCGGCCTCCGAGTCGGTGTGTCGCGCAAGCACGAGTGGCGCTCCGCTCACCACCCTAGACGAAGACGAGCTATACAACCCCTACGACACAGAGGATGAATCACCGCCCGCACCATCCCCATCTCCATCCCCGGCGCATCCCTCACCTGTGCACTCCTCTTCCTCTTCGTCGATGTTGTTGCCGTCACCGACAGACACGCTAGCGTCCCGCACCTCGTCCTCATCCCTATTTTCCTCAACGTCAACGGCTACGACTGCGTCAAGCTCCTCCCAGACATCGTCGCGCGCGCATGTGCGCCCGCTTCCTTCTCCCCCTGCCTCCGCGCGCTCGCATGCATTGTTCTCATCAACGTCGACGCACCGACCCATCCGCCGGCTGCCCACGCCGCCCTCATCACCTGCGCCCAAACCTATGCCTATGCCTATACCCATATCCTCTCCTGCACCTTCCCAACACACCCCGTTGCGCCCGCTCCCGACGCCGCCCGCCACGCCCAAACCCTCTGTATCCTCGCCTCTGAAGTTTGAGCTTGTTCCACCTCCCCTTATGTTGGTCATAGACGCAGATGCAGATACAGATGAAGACAAGGAAGCAAATAAGGGTTTTAATTGTGCGCCATCTGACTTGGAATCGACGCCCAAGTCGAAAATGGTGGTGAGCACAGCGAAGAGTGCAGCGCGGATGGGCGGTGAACCGCGCGCGTCATGGACGCCTCCTCCACAAGGTACGTGTGGCATTTTCAATCATGTACGTCGCCTACGACTGTTTCTGACCAATGGCCTGACGCTATCAGATCACTGGTCGCAAGCGGAGAGTGGAAGTTGGCATTTGGTGCGTGTTCATCTGTCCTTTTCGCTCTCGCGGTATACTAAAGCTCGTATGATTATCGCAGAACTTCCACGACAAGCGTACCTCACTATCAGTCGCGTGCGTTCCTATCTTATTCCCGTGTTCCTTACAACCTTACCTCTGATTTCAGACCGGTGCCTATTCCCACGCCCGCGATGCTTGTCCAAGCCCACCGCGGCCGTTCGCCTGGCCCAAAAGCTAAACCCCACAGCCGGGTTAGGGTACCAAACCTCGCGCAGTTTCGGAAGGCCACTCTCACGTAGAAGGCCACAATCTAGGCAGAGAAACGGGAAACGAAGCACGACATCACATAAATATTGAATACACCCGCGAAAGCTTGGTTGGAACTCTACTTAAGCGCAGCCTGATGCGATCCCGATGTCTTTCCCGCTTGTGGTGTTTAGGGTTTACTGTATCAGCAGGGGCATGAGTGACGCCTGGCAGCAGACAGCAGACAGGGGAACGATAGTGCGGAGCTTAGCCCCGCGGACATGTGCATGCTGCTTCATTAAAGTGAGTTTCCGTGCTTGACGGGATGGCTGGCGCTGACGTACTTGCACTTATCAGCCCATAACATATTTTATCACAGTTTATCGTAATTCCGGGAGGCGGAACTTTATGCTTGACGCCGCCGCTGTCTTGACGTACATACCTTACGAAGCGCCAGCGTGTACAACGCTGCATGTGTACGCTCCCGATACGACCGCAGCCCAGTCTGGTGCTGCTACTTCTACGTGTGTATGAGTTTAGTTGAAAGAGGGTATGATATACTATACGAAATGTTAGTTCACGGCCGTTGTAGGCTCCGCTGTACATCATCATATGACCACATTCTTTTGTTTGGAATCGGCTAATGCAATATGCAGTATTTTTCGTTGTCCGATATATGTCGGCTTCGAGTCTACTCTGGTGGGCAGAGGGCGAAAATATGCGCGGGACACGCTAGTCGAAAGCACGCAGGTATCAAGCAAGCAGACACGTCCTGAATTGAATCATGCGATGTGGCGTGCAAGAACGTTGAGGAGTACGTACTTACTATGAAGCAAGTACGTCGTGACCAGTATGATTTCCTCATGATAGGCTCGATCGGTGCTGCCTACTCTCATTTCGTGGTCCGGCGTACTAGTAGTAGCGGTGGGTAGAAATCAGTTGGTAATGATAAAAAAACGTACAGGACGCGTCGCACACGCGCAGTAACACCGATTGCTCCCATACTGCGTCGGCATTCTTCAAAGTTCGACATGTTGTGGCGTGAATGAAGGTTGAGGAACATGTAGAGTCACTATGACCTTGCTGTGGTACATCCCATGGCACGATCCACGCTTCTTTTAGACTTTGACGCTGCGCACTGTCAATCCGCCTTCCGACATGTCGGTAGAAGTCTACAAAAAATCTCCAAGTAAGCATAACAAACGAAGCACGCGCACTAGCACTACACGCTCGCAGAACCCATGCACGCATCACCAAGCGCAGTAACGCCGACAGAAACTGCTCCCGCTCACTTCTCAAGTCTTCTTCCATCCGAGAGTGTCTTCGATGTCGTAAATACCTGCATTGCGCCTCGCAATGTGGCGTGCATGAACATGTAACGCAAAATTCACGTACTTACGCGCAGGCTATGAGGCAGTCGCGATCGGTGAGACGCGAGAGGCGATGATCCCGGACGATCCCCTCCGAGACTTGTCGGCGTTGGCGTGCCGCCTCGCGGTGGGCGAGGTGCAACTACAGTTTTGCCCTTTGCGCCCGTGTTCTGCGGGGCTGTGTACGCTGTGACGGTGCGCCATGGTGGAGATAGACAAAAGACAGATCTAGGTGTCGCGGATCTCGTTTTTGCGAGGGCACAGCGCAAGCGTTTGCAGCTGGATAAGTGCTGGGTGTAATCCATTATCATTTGTAATAATACGAAATGCGACTTGGGACGTACCTATGTGTACGGACTCCCTGTCATCAACACGTGTAGGTGCAAGACAAATGGAGGCTTCGTAGATCGACTCGCGACCGCTCGACGACCTAGCGAGGTGGCTAGAACCTTAGGAGCAGGGTTGTAGGATAGAAGGTGAATGCCACGGTCGAAGTGGGCTGTGAACGTACACAGGCATACTGTGCTCGCCGTGGTATGTTCCTGAGTCGCTGTATCGATGAAGCACGATCCTAGCTGATAATATTGTGGCGTTAAGAGATAGAACTGCCATATCGGGAGTTAATTAAGGGTATTACGCGCGGGTGCCGCTTTGATGGACGGTATGATGCTCGGGGCAAACTTTCCTTTCTGCAATAATTTCCTCATTTAAGTGTTCGTCTGAAACAAAAATTGGTCGAACGTCTTCGCCATGCACGACGACGGCGAATAAATTGCGTCGCCGCGGTGCTTCATCCGCAACTACCACGACCACGACCGTCAGCGGGTGCGCCACTATCCGCGACCGCCTGAGCTTACTCGAATTTAGGCAGCCAATACTCTCCCAGGTGCGTGTGTTTTCTCATGGCCCGCGATTGCGGAGAGGGTCGTCTCTCGTCCCGAGAATGATTGCAACAGACCGCGCTGGAGGGCTGCCGGTTGGGGCCAGGTGCATGCCAATGCCACCAATCCAGCGCTGATAGAAGCTGGCGGGTCCTTTTTGTTTGAGTTCCAAGTGGGGTGCGCCTGACTGTCCCCCTCTTTCCACCACCTTCTCTCTCTCCCGTCCGTCCCAGCGAGCTCACCGTCCCTTTCCACAGCTTGCATTCTAGCGATGGCGAGCACCTCGCAGCCGCCGTACCGCGCTTCGGCCTACTCGCTCTCGAACGACGTGCGTACGCCCACTCTTACATCAGCGTCCCATCACTAACATGTCGTCCGCTATATGTTTCCTCCCTGATCTTATCCTGTCCTGTGTGGATGCCTGCCTGGTGCCTTACTCGCATGCACAACGCACGTCGCGTCGATAGCAGCACACACCAGAGTGGCTCTGCGAGCCCCCGTTGTGCTTCGACGACGTCCTCCGCCCGCCGTCCTATCTCTTCGCCTCGCTCCAGCAAGCTCTGCACGATTGTCCCTTTGATCCCCCGGCCTACGAACACACCGAAGGCCCAGTCGCCGGACCCAGTACCCCCGCCCCCACACACCTCGCCGACGAGCACGACAGCATCTGGGAGGACTGGGACGAGGACGAAGAGGGCGCCGATGACGCTGATGACGAGCGCGCAGACGCAGACGCGGACGAAGTGGGTTCGCTGGCAGAGACTGAAACGCAGACGGAGCACGAGCAGGACCTCGACGGACGAGACTCGGACGGCGGTTCGACGCTGCTCGACGTCCCGCTGCCCAGGCCCCGCCGGCTCCCACTGCCGCCACATCTAGCAGATGTCGATGTCGATCGGCCACCACTGCATCATGTTCAACAGTACGACCCGGACCAGAAAGGCTCACCTTCCCACTCACGCTCCCTGCCTCCAACTCCAACTCCACCGCCCACTTCTCCATCCCCTCCCCAGCAGCCCGCGCCCGCACCTTCACCTTCACCCTCACCCGACGCAGACGACGCCGCCACAGACGTCGACGTCCCGCTTCCCTACCACCTCCTACACCTGCATCACCTCATGGAGAAAGTCGCCAAGTGCGGCGCAGACCCGCACGACGGGCTCTCCGCGTGTCTCGCCACGCTTGACGCCCCGTTGCTTGCCACGCCGTTCACCTGCTTCGCCGAGCTCTGCTACGAACACGCCGTGCGTGGCGACGACTCGCCACCGAACCCGCGCCCGTTCTCCCCACTTCCCCGTCCAAAAGCGATCCACATCAGGGAAGGGGAGCGCCGCAAGTCCTCGCGGAAGTCGAAACTAGCTGAGAAGGAGAAGCAGCCGGTGGCGAGCGGGAGCGGGTCGGGGTCAGGATCGAGCAGGAGCAGGAGCAGCTCGGAGCACGCCCTCGCACACGCCCTCGCGAACGAGAACGTGGACAACATGGACTTCTGCGCTACGTGCCCAACACTCGAACAAGACCCTCACCTTAACGAAGACGCCGACGACTACGAAGATTACGAAGACGAAGAAGACGAGGAGGAAGAAGAGGAAGAGCCGCACAGCCCCGCCCCGACCCCCGCCTTCACGCCCCCGCCCCTGGTGTACGACGCGCGCGCGGACGAGGCGCACCGCATGCGCTACGGACACGGCAGCCACGCGGGTCACGGGCACGGGCACGAGCTCACCCTCGCCGACGGCGTGCGCTGCCTCTCGCCCGTCTCCATGTCTTTGCTGCTCGGCCCTGAGGACCCCACGGGCGTGAACGGGAGCGGCAGCGAGAGGGACGCGTACCGCTGCGCGCGGCAGCCGTCGGACCCCGCGGCGGAGGTGGCGTGTCTGTTCCTGCACACGCCTGTGCCGACGAGCGCGGGCGCCGCGGTGCAGTTCTTCCCCACGCGCCCGGTGCCGTCTGCGAGGGAGCGGGCGGGCGGGGTGAGGGGCTTGTTTAGGTCGTTGAATTTGAATCGGGCATGAGTGGGCAGGGAGCAGTTGGGGAGCAGGGGACAGGACGAGGCTGTCGCGATTGCGATTGCAGATATACAGCGCGACCGGCCCAGCTGCGCACTTACAATGGACGGTTGGTTGCCTTGACGCAGCCCGTCGACACGACACATCCATCGCCCACCCTAGCCCGCCGTATCCTCGTTGCGCGGGCCCGTAACATTCCCCGTTTTGTACCACCAAAAGCACGGCACCACCCATTCGTTCACTCGCTATCGTTATTTCGCTGCTCGTTATCCATTTATCTGATCCGTTCCTTGGACTTTCATATATCTCATCTCATCTCATCTCATGCTGCTTCGATCTACCGCCCTCCCGTACGTCCGGCTCGTGCATGTATCGCTATCGTGTACATCACTGTCCCCCTCAACCCAGAACCAGAACCAGAATCCCAAGCCCGGTCGCCCACGTACAAACCCAATCAGACTCCCCAATCCAGGGTCAACTAGGAAAACGGATGGACGAATGAACGAAGAAACACACACCAACCTGGAAGCCATAGTTGTATACCATATTATTATGCGTGTAATATCCCTGTCCCGTCAGCTCGAAGGTATAATGCTGTCCTTTCCCTCGACTCATGTGCGCGTAGTCGCTTCCCTTCTTTGTCCTGATTCGAGTGCTCAATGTTCGATGTTCGACTACAAGATTGCTTCTATAGGATGGAGATACCGTAGTGGATGTGTAGATAATAATGTTGCAAATCAAGCAATACGTGTTTTCCTCTCATCCCCGCGCAAGCGGTAGGTCAAGCGTTCAAGATTTCTCAAGCTGTGCATGCGGTGCGCAAAGGTACGTAAACCCGTTTTGCTGATCCCTTCGTCTTCCGGCTGCCCTCTTACGAGTACTGAACTACGCTCGTAGGGCACGTTCTGCCACTCGGCGCATCTCATCCTGCGCAAGCGGTTGGTAAAGCGTTCAACGTTGAAGCTGTATAGAGTCACCAGTCAGCTTTACGAGACGCAAGGAAGCGCAAATGTATGTAAACTTGCTCAACGTTCACCAACCCGGGCAGATCAACGACACGACGCTCGTCGCCAATGGTGTTCATTTACGTGTAACCATTCTTCGTGAGCGCCCATTTCACCGTGAACTGATGCATGTTCGTATTCTGCCCCTTATTATCCCCGATATCAGAAATCCGAACCGCAGCCTGGATCGATGACAATAATCAGATCCAATACAAGACCATGGACTCTCGGGCCCCCTCCCCTGTTCCATTGTGCATGAGGATCACACGTGTAGATTCCTAGCGACGAACCACCTATATCTCCGGCTGTCGAGGGTTTATCTCGTCCTGTTCGTTTCTGTGTCCCTTCATCCTACTCCTCCATCCCGCCGTTCGAGCTACCCTTCCCTCCTTTTCCTTCCCTTACGACACCACACGACACGACACAGGTCTCCGTCAGCTCTCTGAATATGTCCCACCCATACGGCGCGTATTCCTCTGCATCCGCCTCGTCGACACCGGTGTCGAGTAGGGTTCAGGATTCGGTGCCCACACCGTCGACGGAGAAGATCAAACGGCATCCGCGCTACTATCTGAGTGGGGGTGATGTTCATTTCTTGGTCAGTCCCTTACCATATGTTTTGCTGGCTGTCGTCGCCGTATTGGGCTTTTCCTGACCCCCGTCGCGCATTGTTCGTTGCAGGTTGAAAACTACATTTTCCGTGTACATCGGTATTTCTTCGAACGTGAATCCGCTATTTTCCGCGAGAAACTTTGTGCTCCCCCGCACCCAGGGCAGCCTGCGACAGGATCGTCGGACACAAGCGCGCACCCCCTCCCCGGAGTATCAGAGCTGGAGTTTTCACGATTTCTCTGGGTGTTTTATAATCCGTGCGTACCGGCACGTTTATACGTCGTACCATTTTTTCACAAACAGACGCTGATTATACCATGTGTAGCAAATATTCCATCTATGACGCCAACGTCGAGGAATGGACCTCTATTTTGAAGCTGGCCTTCGACTGGAGGTTCAACGAAGTAAAACGTCTCGCATGCCAGTACCTGGAGAAGTTTGAGATGGACCCAGTCGATAAAATCGAGCTTTACCAGATGTACGACGTCGACAAGCGGCTCCTCATACCCTCGTACATATCCCTAGTCAACCGCCTCGACCCACTTACGATTCACGAAGGCCGGCGTCTCAGCCTCGAGACCGCGCTGCTCATCGCGTCCGCGCGTGAGTGCGCGCGCGGCAAGCCGCTCGATAGCGGGCGGCACAGTCCTACGGTTGCAAGCGTCAGCCAGGAGCACATGGTGAATATAGTCACTGAAGTGTTTGGTCTTGCAAACGTCAGTGCTACTTCCCCTTCGCTGGAACCTATCTCAGAAGGTACCGGTCCCTCAGCTTTCACCGCTGCCTTCGTGACTCCGAAGAAGATCGTCACTGCGGTAGCCGCCCCGCCGCTGCCGCAGAAGGAAAGGGAAGACCCGGTGTCGCCCACTCGTATGCGCAAGACGCCGTCTGAATCTGTTAAGTCACCGGACACTGCAAACGGACATAAACCCTCGCAATCATCTAGCTCTCTATTCTCTAATCCTCTAGGTAACCTATTCAGCAGTTCAACTTCGTCTCCGTCAACCAACACCCCAACGAACGGCAAGGCCAAAGACGGCGGTCTCGGTGGTACGTCAGCACCAGCTTCAGCTGCAGCTAATGGTGGTACTACTTCAAAGACAGGTCAGTCAGTGGTGAGAACCATGTTCAATCCTGTGTACCGTTCGTGAAACTGAAGCAATAAATTGCTCTGATGCAGACGCTGCTGGCGCTGACGGAAACCTCACCCCTGGTGCAGATGCCGAGGATAAGAAGGCTAGCAAGCAAAATGGCGAGTCCAGAGCAGCCGAAAACGCCAAAAACAACGGTGACTCCGGGAGGGAGACCCCTGATTCCAAGAAGGGACAGCAGGGAAACAGAGGACAAAACAGGGGAGGGAAGAACGGCGGAAAATGAGGATGAGAAATCGTCAAAATCGTCGTTCAAGTACCTGTCTGACGCCCTCGCGAGCGCTGCTAACAGCTTCGTCTCTGGTAGCCATGACGATATATACCGTACCACTTTGCATGCTACTTCATCCAGTGAACATGATGAGGGAGACTTGATATCTCTCGTTGATGCCTCTGCCCGTACGGGTGAGTGCAACCTTCCTGCCACGCGCACAAGCAAATCGGCTGAGGGCCGTGTGTCCACCCCTGTAGAACCGCCCGCCGTGAGTCCCGACAGCACTGTCGATGAACGTAAGAGCGCAAGAGAGCCTGCGTCTGAATCTGTCATTCGAACCATTGAGAAGGCGGCCGCTGGGCCTGCCTCGCAGTCCACTAGTCAATCGACACCGATACTGGAAACGTCTGACGATGATCCGTCGCATGCTATGGAACTCGAGGATCAGCGTCCAGGCGACGCATCCCCAGTTGATGCTTGGGACTTCGACGACAATTTCGAGGATGCGAAGACTGGAGACAGCGATTGGTTCAACGTGACTTCTGAGGGCAGTGGCGGAGAGCTTGAGGGTACGCATTCGGTGGAACGGGACGCGCGGGTGGCGGCTCTACTCTCCTTGTTCTCACCGCAGGGTGACAGTCTCTCTGGACAGCACTCCGTGATGACCTCCCCTATCATTCAGCCGCCTACACCGATACCAGAGGAGGGTGATGCCGCTGAACCCTCGCTGGAGTCTGAGCATGTGCTCGTCTCGAGTCCGGCTACCGAAACAGGGGATGGGGATACTGGAGCCTCAACTCCTTCTGCCAATGACGGAGAGAATGGTGCGAACGGTCCCATAGCCTCTACGCAGCCCAGCCCTACATCAGCGGATGCTCGTAACGAGATGCACGAACACCCTGAAACCCCACTTAGTACGGAAGTTAGCCCTATTGGTCTCGCCTCTGCCATCCAGCCGAGCGAGACAACAGCATTGGCTCCTGGTAATAACGCGATCATTCTGGATGCCGCACCAGGCAACGCCGATGGAGCAGAGGCGGGCAATGCTACTAGCAGCGAGCAGAAATCATCATTCGCGTCTCCAATCACCGACAATGTCGACAGTGCGGCGGGAGAGGGGAGCATGGACGCTCAGCCTGTCAGCGAGGAGGTTAGCCATGTCACGGGTACGGAGGGCGTAAAGACGGCTACTGAGCTAGATGGGTCAAATGTCTTGGTTCAGTCAAGTAGTCCGGAAGCAGAGCCGAACCAGGAGGCGGCGGTGACTGCGAGCGCAAGTCAAGCTGGCACCCCGGATGCTGCATCCGGCAAGGCGCTTTCAGGAGAGGTGTCGGCTCCCACAGCCGTGGAGACGGAGGACTCAAGCGATTCTAAGGAGGTTGTACGCCCGACAAAGCCTGAGCTGCGAATCGAGACGGGGGGCGGTACGCAGGAGTCTTCTGCACCCGCTCAGCCCGTTGAAGTACCAGCAGTTGCTACGGCTTTGAAAGACGTCTCGACCGAGCAAGACGTGGACAAAGCGCTCGAAGAGGCTGATACTCACGATTTGGCGGAGCCACTCCAGGACCGAGCCCACCAGCAGTCAGTACTGACAGACGGTACCCCAATTGACGGCCGCCAAGGTGGAGAAGGTGGTGAGACCGGCGAGTCCGTTACTGGTCGTGTGGAGGCGGCCGCGATCACGAACAATGTTGCTGAGACGAAGGGAAGCCAACCCACTCAGGCGGGTGATTCTCATATCCAGATTGGCGCAGACACGGAGAATGTCGAGGAAGAGAGGCGGAGCGGAGCCGACACTTCTCTTATTGATCTAGGAGATGGAGAGTCGCAGACTGGGAGCGCGGATATGAAGCAAACGTCGGACGAGGGTGACAATAGCCAGGCGGAATCCCCGAAGGTCGTTGATAAGAACGCCGCGCCCGAGTCGGAGAATGCTGCGCTGCTAGCTGGACAGGGCGAGCTTGAACTTGAAGGCGCTCCTGTCTCAGAAGAAGGGCAGACTCGAGTCGAAGGGAATGCCGCTGTTCAGCAGTCGACGTCGTGCGGAGACACCGCTACCGAGGGAACAGCAGCCGTGTCCGTCGAACCAGTTGACAAGTCCAAGAAGGAGGACGAAGAGAAGACCGACGCCGAGAAGCCCTCTGCTGAGGCATCGGGTTCAGGCGAACCTGAGGCTGGGGCTGAACGTCCTGCAAAGCCTGAGCTGCGAATCCAGACGGAAGACAGTACGAAGGAGCCATCCACGCCTGTAGAGCCCACTGGCGTACCAGCGACTGCCACAGGTTATAGCGGGATGATGACCGAGCAAGAGATGCAAAGGCGGCTCGATGAAGCCAAAGCTAAGGGGAAAACGAATAAGCAGATAAAGAGTCTCCGAAAATCCCTTCAGGCCAAGCTCGACGCCGACCGGTTACTGCTCGCAGCAAGCACCCCGAGGGACAGCATCCAAGCTGGAGACACCACGCTGCAAGCAGAGACGGAGAGCTTCGACAAGGACGCTGCGGAGGGGTCTGAGACGGCAGCCATGACCGTCGTGGACAAGTTCAGGCAGGAGCAGGAGGATGAAGAGTCGGGGAGTGCGCACACTTCAGATAGCGAAGGTGGCGATGGACCGTCATCTCCTGCTGTAACTGGGAGTGGAACACAGCGTGGCAAGAAGAACAGCTCGAACAAGAATGGTAGAGCAGGTAAGAAGAAAAGGGGGTAGTGCAAACTTGACGGTCTCGGCATTGCAATACCGTCTGCGTTTTCTCTTCGTTGTCCTACGAGTTTACATGTTATCGTTATATACGTCAAACCGCGTCCCTGCTAGCTCAAGCATTCGCACGCTCACCTATCTTGTTGTATGCCAGTTATGCCAGCCACCTATGCTCTCCATCCCATGCACCATCTAAACATAGATCCCACATGCACCCATACCAATATTAACGTCTTCGGCAGTGTCGCTTACACCACTTGAACAATGTACCCGCCGATCGTCGCACGTCGATTAGCAATGGCAATTATGCAGCACCTGCAACGTTTCTCTTCTTTTCGGTTACTATGCTATACGGAAGACCGCATGCACAATGCACATACCGAGGACCCTCGTACTTTTGTTGCACGAATCTGCGGAACGGAGGCTATGATCTGGATTCTGTTCGGTTGAGCCTATAGCTAGTCGGTTAGTGGCGCCCGCGGAGGTTCGGGTACAGAGCAACCAATGATGCTGCAGACTTCGAGGGTGAGTGTACTGACCAATTGCAGTACGGCAGACTGCCATTGGACAGCGAGCATAGTAACTGCGCGAAACGGTGCTGTAACTTCACTTTCCTGGTATAAGTCCTCCAATACTATGTAATACGAACGCATAGGGCAATATCGGCATGCGTACACGATAGTCAAGTACTGAACCTGGTCTCTCGCGTGACATCACTCCTGCGTTGCTTCTGCCAGTGGGTCCTCGCAAACAACGTTCACCCACACGCCCGAGGCAGCCTATAGCGTCGCGACCACATGACCCGGAAAGCCTAAAATCCGACGACCTCGATTCTCGACTTGATATTTTCGATCCTCGAATGGGAGAGTCAGGAAGCTGCATGAGATGGAAGAGCTCCGCTGGCAACTGCGCCGGTGACCGTGGAGAGCAAGAGCATGACGCCACACGGTCGCCGCGACCGCAGCTGGCCAGTCCGACCAGGATGGACACTGACCAAAGGGCTCGCCGCCGTCCAAGCGTCTTCCAGCCACCTGGCCCCCTCTTCCAACTTGCCGCCTCGCGCCCCGGTGCTCGTCGGGCTCGGACGCGCGGGTATTCGGCACACAGCTGGGAGCACCGTGTGTCGTGACTTGGGGTCCGAGTCTTGGATCCTGTGGCAAACTGGTGGCGGACGACGGACGAAGGAGGAAGGAGGAGAAACGAAGATCGGAGGCAGCTCAAACGGTACTCCCGCTCGGCGCTTGGGAGCGACGGAGAGTAATGCTGCGGGTTTCAAGGCTATCATCCACGAGCCATGAACAGAATTGAATTGAATTGAATTGAATTTTGGGTGTGCACGGCGCAGGGAATTTAGCCCACGGCGAAATCTGCTGGGCCGCGTAGCGACACGGCCGCAGGGCCCAGGCGGCCCGGGAAGGGCAGGTAAGGAATACAGAACTGCTGATAGGAAGTTTAGCTATCTAGTCAAAGCGGGGTGCAGCTGGACGCTGGACGGCTGGTTGCTTTATGCACCTGGGGATCGATCCGGGGTAAGTAGGATTTGATGATGATGTGGAGGTACTAGACACACCGCGGCGCGTGCCGTGAGATGTAGTGATTGTTATGTGCAACTTGTGCAATGTGCAATGTGCATACCGTATCGTACCTCGCCGGCATGTCATGTTCTGGCGGGTGCAATGTGCATTGGGGTGCTGCTGCTGAGGTGCTACCGTCGTTGGAATGGTGCGGCAACTCAAGGGAGGCCGGAAAGCATGGTCAGGGTCACGAATGGAGAGTGTCACGCTGGCCGGAAGTTTATGTGCGACAGAGAATAGAAACGAAGAGGACGTGCCAGGCGTGTCGTAACTTCGTGGCAGCGATCCGCGAATGTCGCACTGACTCGAGAGATAGCGCCGCACTTCCGCAGGCACAGCTTGCAGCTGGAACTACCATGGGAATGCAGAGGGTGGTATGCATAAGGCGAGAGGCCTATATACGGCACCGAGCACCCTATGTACGCGCACGAGAGCACTAGCACTCAGGCACGTACGCGTTCTCTGGGAACGTTCGGCCCAGCTTCACGGATTATGCCAGTTCTGATTGTGATAGCAATAGCCAGGGCGGTGCACGGCAGTCTGCGGCTCCAACAGCACACGCTCTCAAGGAAGGATTTTCTCACTGCAAACGCGACAACTCGACGGTGATGGCTCGCAGCGTTGATGCATCACTGGTGTACGATGAGGCAGTGATGGGATATCGTGCCGGGCAGTTAGACGGTGATGATGCGAGTGTTGGGCTTGAGGGATTGCATCTGCAAAGCGCATGAGAGCGAATGAGAGTGTATGGGTATATATTCACGACGAGTTGCGGTCATACTTGAGAAAGATGATCAATGAATGAAAAGTTGGTCATGTTGATCACGCGTATGAGAAACATGCGACTGCGTACCAAGGTTATCACTGTTACGATGATTCCACTTCCTTCTTCACTGAAAATATGTAAGTGCAGTTATCAGCAAACCGAACGACTTGCAAAGGTGAGACACGCTGACCCTTATCCCAGTCATGCTTGTCCCACTTGTCCGACGCGGTCTTGTTCTTTCGGCCTAAGAAGACGTCTCGCCAGCCAATCTCCTCTGTTGGCTCAACACCTCTAGCAGCAGCGCGGTTCGTCCACGGTTCTGTGCTAATTTTCTGCATCAGCGTGAGATCAGATTTTGGTACAGGTTTGTGTGTGCGGAGGTCGGCGACGGCCTGTTCGAGGAGGCCCACTTGCGCATCAAGCGTTGCACGCTGGTCTTCTGCTTCCTGTCTCTGGGACAAGAGATGCATCCCGAGCGAGATGGTGGCGAGCGTGTAGATGATCTCTGGTATGTATCGGGTGGTCATGGCGGATGCGATCGAGGGTGGTGGCGGGAGGTGAGAGGATAGTAAAGCCTAGCAAAGCCCTGGTCGGCCAAGCTAATCTCCTCGGGTTACAATACGGCCGTGGTGACCGTGGTGACCCACCCGGTTAATTGGTGAGAGGGCGAAGCCAGCAGACGAGAGTCGGTAGGTGGCGATAGTTGGCGATACTGGCGATATCGTACCGTGTTACGGCGTGTGCTGCCGTTCGCGTGCGCGCTGTTTGCAGCGAGCCTCGAGGCAAAGACGCACGATAGACTGAATCTAGAGGGTTCTTAGGGGGTCTGTAAGTGAGACATATTGGTTTTGCTTTGTTACGACTTACCGCGACAAGGGAATAAGCAAGCTATAAGCGAGTACGGGGAAATGTCTATTCGGGGCAGGGCTTTAAACTAGAAGCTACTACGATTAGGCGACTATTAGGGCACAACTGCAGCAGCCGCGTCGTAGCCGACTACCTCTGAATACTTTTTCGAGGGGGTACAGTTGGCCGTGACAGCTGTTGTGACAGGTGACTGGTAGCCGGCGGGACTTTAGCGCGCGAAAGGGCCAGAACAGGATGCGGAACGACCAGGGAAAGACGGTTATGCCCATATCGGGAATACGCCGCCGTATTAATATTTGAGTTAGACTTGGCTTTGGACTTGTCGTATTCTATTTCCTGGCATTTCCTGACACCTTCCGCGCTTCTAGAAGATCAGAACTGGAAAAGGGTCCTGCTCCCGGCGTCAAAGGCATTCCACCAAGATGTTCTTTCCAACTTCGTTATGCCCTTATAGTCCTCCGCTCTCACAAACACCCTCCTCCATCTCGCCCCTCCAGACCAGAACATCCTCCCGCCGCTGCACCGCTCGACGTTCTCGTTCATCGACTCGCCCACCACGTCGCTACTCACGTCAGCCGTCGCATCGCCTTCGACTGCTTCGTTCGCCTGTTCGACTTCACCCACATCCTCCTTTTCCAAGCTCTCACTCAAGTCGTCCTCGTCCTCCATAACCACAATGACGACCGTTCTCTCGACAGGCACGCGCACAGACATGTTTGAACACGTACGTCGCTTCAAGCGTATCATTCCAACTTGTTGACATCTGACCTGTGATCCGCACTTTCCGCTCGCAGATATTCCAACGACTCGAGGAAGAGAGTGCACAGAGGGCACGAGAGGAAGAGGAGCGCGACAGACTAGAGGCGGAAGCCGAAGGTCGCCCCACAGCCCAAGAGGTAGCGGACGAAGTCATCCCCACTAATGCCTCCGCCCCCAAAGCGAGACGGAGAACAAGCATCTCCGTGTCGCGCTTCGGACAGCCAACAGACGTATCACCCACAGCTACCCAACCGCCGTCAACGCGCGCATCACGGTCGTCTTCGATCGTAACGAGACCGGCATTCTACCAACTCGACGCGCGCTACCACCCCGCGACAAGCAGCGCCGACTCGTTCGCCACAAGCGACACCCCGTCCGCTGAGGTGGAGGAGGTGGAGTCATCCGTGACCCAACATCTCTGGGCGCCGCGCCCCTCCATATCCAAAGCGATCTCCCGCCGACTCTCGCGCGCACGCGACGTCGTACCCCTTCCAGCCACGACCGGAAACGGCAGCCTCATCATCGACGTCGCCGTGGAGGAGGCGACCGTCGAGCACCCCGTAAACGACGACGACATCTACGGCGTGCACGGCGTCAGCACGACGAAGGTGTTCACCGGAACCTTGCGCACCCAGCGATCGTCGCCCGGCATCCAAGAGAAGGCGGGCTGGGTCACGAAGGCGAAGGATATCACGTTGAAGCTCAGGCGGAAAAGCATCGCTGTTTTGAACTCAGGTCCGGTCTCGCCTCGATGATTGCTCGATACCCCCACGCTGCCCTCGCGGCGACAGTCGTTCGCCTTGTATTCCTTCTCGGGCTTTTCCTTTGTTTCGTCTTCCGGGTTCCCATGTGCTGTGGGTCGTGTACAACTCGTCTCGCTGTATTCTCGCATCGCACTGCTCCGCATCCTCCTCGCATCCGCATTCATCACTTCATTCTGCGCACACCACATTTTGCTCGCTTGCTTCACACATCGTCCCGTCGTCTCTTCGTTCACCACTTCATGCATGTCTGTAAAAATACACTTATGTCGCTCGCTATGGAATCGTGCTGTCTTATGTTCAATTCAATGAATCATGTTCATGTTCTATTTTCGCCTTGGCGTGTGTTCAACATTCAGCAGTTCTGCTGCGTGAGAAGGCTCGGTGTCAACCCCGCGTGATGTCGGCAGACGCTCTCGTGACATCCTGCGTCGGGGCGTGGGTGCAGAAGCCTCATAGAGAAGTCGGCCCATCTGCAGCGGTCAAGCGATGAATGTTGCAACATCCCACCTATCAGATATTATTAGGATGGAAGGATTGACGGAAGGATTGCGCCACGCAGTGCCCCCCTGCGAAAAGATGCAGACCGTTCTGAACTTCGCAGAGTTCGCCCAAGTCCGGGGGTGTACTCCTGCCGGATGGAGCAAGCTTGTCTATCAGAAAAATGTATATTCGCACAGACTCCACGTATATTCACTGACGATCAGTCGCTACGCTACACCGAAGGAAACCACGACTCGAGCTTCTCTTGCGCTAGACTAATACCGTAAATCCCGGTCAGAACACAGCAAACAAAAAAAATTAAATGAGTCTGATGAGGGAGAGTGGCTTACACACAGAACCGCTACGGCACATCGCTTGGCCACTTGGCATCATGATCATCCCTAAGGATGTTCACGGCCAATACTCGCAGCACCATTCGACGTCGTTTAAGGTTAACCCCTCGTCGCAGCCGCCGCCGCCGCTGATCGAGTAGCAGTTGTGGTAGTTCCTATGTCGGAACCCCGTTCGTGCACTGGATGCCCGCGCCGGGTCCATAGCTGCCCTCGCAGAAGTTCGACTGGCCGCTGGCGGAGGAGACGGCGACGGAGTGGCAGTTATTGTCGTAGAACTCGGGGGTCTCGCTAATGAATATGGTGTTCTCCCCTTCCTGCTCGTACTTGGTCGTCACACCGATGCCGAGCTCGCCTGAGTTGCACACGGCGAGGGCAGGCGTGGGCGCGAGAGCGACGGAGAGGATGAGGGCGAAGGAGGTGAGGGCGGAAGAGAGACGCATTGTATCTGAATCTAGAAATTGCGCGTTCAGTAAGTCTCGTCAGACTCGAATGTGTGAAGAGGCGTACTAGAGATGCTGAATCTGCTTGTGAGCCGAAGGAACATTGCTACGACGCGAAGCCTTTAGATGTTTGGCCCATACTCAGTAATTAGGCAAAAGCCATTCGACCTGGTCGAAAGGGGTTATGGCTGCGAGTAGGACGAGGGAACACATCTCATGCATCCCCGCGCGCTGACCAGAGCTGTCTGCGCCCGAGGAGCAAAGTAGATGGCGTATCCGGGCGCACCTGCACGAGCGGGCCTGCTTTTGACAACCTCGGGCACTTGGACTTCGACATCTTGGGGGTAGCATTATCGATGCCTCGACTCGTAAAATGGGGGAGGCAAGACATTAGTAGGTGGCACTTCAACGGTACAACTTCATTCCTTAGGATGCAGTGCGGAAGCGCATGAGTAGGTGAAGTGCGCAAGTGACAATAGAACACACCTTCTACTTTATTTGCTCTGTCAACGGTCGGTGACGGCAGTCTCCCTGCACTTGTCTGTGCTGTTATCACGTTCTCCTAATGCCCCGAACGTTTCTTTTAGGTGATTATTCAGGTCTGAGGTGTCAGTGTCCGGACGCGTTGACGAGGCCGCCAAAAGAATCTACTCCACTTAGTTCCAAAAAGCCTCAGTAATGTACATCGAGCGGATGATAAAACTTGAAGGTTTACGTACCAGGACGATACATTGCGTGGACGGCGGTGCGAGCTCCCCGAAGGTAGAGCAGAGACCTATGTACCTCGAAACGAAGACAAACCGAGCAGTATGCAAAATATCACCTAGACAGCGATGGCCATTTGGACCCCCTCGTGGCAGGAGAAGCCAGGCCTTGGCTAGACGAAGGAGTACACATAAGTGAGGCAGTATCGCTCTACGCGCACGCTATCCAGACCGTTCGTTTATCTGCCATCAGAATGGGCTGCGCGGTCCGTTAAGCAATGTGCAAACTGGCCTGCTCGGCCCGTGCATATAAAGAAGATAAAAATATGCTGTGTTATATCAGATGGTCGTGTTCAGTTGTGCAAAGGTGCAAGGCATCCATATCTTAGGATGCGTTTCAACCTGGGGGGGTCCATCATTTCAGTGATACTGTATCAGGAATAGAACAACGAGATATGTAATTAAGTTAACACACGTTCATTACGAGTATAGCTGCATCACTACTTGCCTGTATCTTCTGTCCAATGCTTTCGACGTTGGTCACGGTGCTTCTGCACAGTGGTTTGTGGCCAAGGTGCATTCGTTGCCAAACGTTGCATTGCCAAGCGTCTGATATTTGATCCGCGCCCGCCGATCGCTGATCGCCGACGCGGATGCAATCGACACGTGTCACGCACCGATCGTAATAACTGCGCTTCCAGCGACGACCTCGACGGCGTAGTCAACGCAGAAGACTTGCTACATATTACGTCTCTGTTGACATGCAAGGAAAAAGCTTGAAAGAGACGCAGACACGAACAACTTGCCATCACAGCCGGGTGTACTCGTGACAAACTCCGATGCGAGACTGCATTTTGAGTTCCTTGTTTGTGAGCGATTTCTTCCATGCTGAAGTAAAATTGACACAATGCTTTACTCAGGCCTCAGAGAGGATGACGGCTTAAAAGTGTTGACATGGTCTATACCAGTCCTCTTCACCTTCACCAAATTTCTACGCTCAATCAGTTCGCGGGATGTTTTCGGCAATCGCCGTGGCAACACCAACCACTTGTGTATTGACGGCAAAGACGAAGAGGAGTGTTGTAAGTGATAGGTGTACGAGCAGGTAGGAGTCGGCAGTGATATGCGGTAAGCCAAACTGTCTTGCCAATTTACCTGTCATTGTCTAACAAAACGCGTGGTCCGACAATAGCTTAAAGGACCGGCGAAAGAAGCCTCAGCAGACTATACTCAACTTCCGGTCGGACTTCTTAAAAGCATGGAGCGCTGCAGAACCCACAAACAAAACCGCTCGCATACAATTATCGCGCCCAAGACAGTATGTTTAATTACATTATAAGCGTTCTAGGAATGCTGTGTAAGACGCAGTGGAGCAAGGGCGTTCTTTGACCACTAAGTCCAAGCATGCGGGGATTAGAGCACCGGATTGGTCTGTGGCGGCGCTGCACATGCTTGTCACGACACTGCTCGGGTGGCGGTAGACAGAGCGAGAGGAGCTTCATTGCATGTGCCGCAGACGCTACTTGCGCTCCACTGCGGCAGGCCCCAAGGAATCTACTCGGAGCTGGTCAGATGCCGCCTGTAGCGAAATCGAGCCGACGCAACATTGACTTGCTTTGCCTCTATGCAGGGTTCGGCTGATGAGCGACCAACAATGCAGCGGCTTCAGGAGACATCTTCGAGGGTCAGGCCAATTGCTGACGAATTATCCGGTGTTGATGCTAGGAGCAGGGACTATTCTGAAGTATACAAGGGACCTTCTAACGACCCAAGACTTCAGCAACGCGCTCTACTGGTTCCACTCGAGCACTCATACGTTCTATACCCTCTGAGTCAAGCTATGAAGACCCTGTCAGTACTCGTCGCCTTGGCCATCGCGGCCTCCGCAACCGCACAGCGCACGTTCACCGTGTACAACGGCTGTCCGTTTACCATGTGGTAGGTCTAGCTCGCCTTACAGTGCAACTCTCTTTGCTGAAATCACCCGGTCTACTAGGCCAGCTGTCAGTATAATTCCCACATATCCTAAGTCTCAACTGTCGAACTCATTGACAACAACAGTTGTACACCGACCCCGGTAGCCCTGCTCTCAACTATGCCACAGGGTAGGTCTAAATACATCGATGGGTATGAGTGATCAGTACGCTGACACGAAGTGTGGCAGATGGGCAGCAAACGAGTATACCTCTGTTAGCTTTACCGTTCCCGACGGCTGGAATGGTCGTATTTGGGTAAGAGAGGATCGCTTGACATACAGGGTCGAGTATTCAGAGTATTGATGATTCGGTTCAACGATAGGGGCGGCGTGATTGCAGCGACTTCAGCAACCCGGACCCGAACGCTCAGTGTGTCGACGGCGGGTGCAACGGCGGCCTAGAATGCAGCCCGAATGGTGGAACTGTAAGTGAATCTGTGATACAAGTCGACCAATTCAGCTAGATTAATTGGAACTCAGGGCGTACCTCCGGCAACCTTGGCTGAGTTCCAGCTCAATGGCAATGGCGGTCTTGACTACTACGATGGTTAGTCAGCCTTTTTAAGATGAGAACGTAACCTGACTGACATCTGACCTTCAGTGTCTCTGGTCGACGGGTACAATCTCCCTGTCAGCATCACCAACAACGTAGGCTGTGGCGAGGCCAGTTGCCCGGTTGATCTTGGACCCAACTGTGAGCACACTGATTGAAGATACGGATAACTTGATAAACCGTCAGGTCTTTAGGTCCCGCTGCACTTAAAGGCCCCTTTGATAGCACGGGCTTCCCTGTTGGGTGCAAGAGTGCCTGCGAGGCCAACCTGTCCGGTAATCCCAGTACGTTGACCTCTCTCTCGTGAAGTACAGCACATGGCTCATCATCATTGCATAGACAACTCTCCAAATTGCTGCACGGGACAGTACAACACTGCCGCGACTTGTCCGTCCTCCGGGGTTCAATACTACTCATACTTCAGTCAGTATAGTGTTATTCTATGAGAATTGAATACCAGACGTTCTGACACGATTCTGACAGAGGACAACTGCCCCAATGCGTACGCCTACGCCTACGGTGAGTCGTCAGATTATATTTGATGCACGCAGCTGACATGGTTTACTCTTACAGATGATCCGTCTTCGCTCTTCACTTGCCCTTCTGGTGATAATGCGAACTATGTGATCACTTTCTGCCCCTGATCTGGTGTCGCAGATTTGCGCCCTGAATCAGTGACGGTCATCTTTAAAGCACTGTATTCTGTACGGTTAGTCTTGGGAACTAATTATGTATGCAGTCATATCCACCTGAGAAGCTTCGTTCGTGAGAGCGAGCAGAGGAATAGCCTAGCCCTGGCAGATCGTAGGCTCCGGGCCATTGCTCCAACCTCAAAAAGCAACCGCGGAGGTACGTTGCATTCTATTTGATTGCTCTAACGACGCTGGGAGCTGGGCATAATAGTGCGGCTGTCTCAATGACAAAAAAATGCGAGTTCGTAGGGGGAATAAGTCTGTTCGTGACGACTAATGGATCCCTACGCAGATGGCGCTAACATGATGGCTTTCGGGATCACAGAGACAACGAATAGCATATATAAATCTTGGGTCAACTCTGAAGCCACTGGTGCGTATTGCTGTTCAACGTTGAGGAACAGGAGGACAAATCTACAGAGTATATCGCTTGGTAACAGCGACGACATCAGGGAACAGAAGCTTCCGTAGACATCTACGGACAGGAAGCGCTTTACATGGCAGGACACAGGGCCTCGTACTTGTTGCGGAACATCCAATCCTCGCGGTATCCCCATTGCCGATAGTAGTCGCGCAAAGAGTCCTTGGCGATGTTCAATGCAACCTCAGGCGAGTATATCTTGCTCATCTCGTTACACTCAACAAGGTCTTCTGCCTTCGTGAGATCGGCCAGAAGGTACCAACTCCCCATGAAACGAACGGTAGCTGCGTAAAATATGACGGCATGAGCCGTGTAAAATTGACAGAATAAGGAACACTTACGCGGCGTCCAGATTTCAAGGAATTCAGCAACTTTGTATAATTCTTCGCAACCGAATTCTTCGTGGCCAGGAGGGTACTCGTACAGAGCGATATGGAGTTCACGCTGGCAATCATGGCGCATAGCATGTTCGAAATCAATGACAACGAGGCGATGCGGATTCATGCGGTTGTCCACGACAAGATTCCTCGCATGGAAATCGTTGTGTTGTACACCACGCTCGTGAATAGCCATAAGCACTTGGACAGACTTGATGCTGGATACAAACACCGTTAAAACTTGGCGTTACAAGCACAGGGTGATATTGCACTCTTACTCACCGCCACTCTTCGGAGAGTACCTTGTAATGAACAACACACTCACCACAATCCTCTAAAATCATACAAACAGCGTCTCCGACAGAGAGTGGGCCTTGATATAGGCCATAAAAGCGAGGGATACAATGACCCTGCAGATCGCGAAGGTTCGTCTCGTAAAGATCGGCTTCATTCCGAAGCCGGCTCCTTTTCGCATGAGTGGCAAGCTTGCACACGACAGCGATGTCGTCTGGACCATATTCGGAAAGAATCCCGCGATACACCGTAGTGTACTTGCTTTCATAAATGAGTGCAGTCCTCTTGAACTTGAGGTCTTTGCCATCAGCGGAGGATGTCGAGCCTTCGGCATTGCCAGTGTCTTCAAGAACGAAGATGTGAGGTGGCCTGCCCTCTGGGTGCTTGTCGTTGGCTATGTACAGTCGAAGGATGGACATATTACTGGAACGCAGTCGTGGCGGACACAGTGTTACTTCTACAACGGAATGCGGTGAGAGAGATGACCGACTCGGGACCGGCACCAATAGCAGCCAGGTCGGCGAGAAGGTGACACAGATCGCGATTGATGGCAGGCTATATCGTCCAATCACGCTCAAATTCAAGTCCTTGGAATGTTTTGGGTGCCCGGGAATCCACAAGCTCGCGATGTGGCAGGCAAGCGTCCTAGACTTCCTGGAGATTTGCTGAGTATACGAAACAATGGCAAACCGAGAATATGCCGCATACTACGTCCGTTCTCAAGATTTGATCGTCGCATACTACACATGCCATATGGCCCAACTAACGTACTTACACGTATCTAGCATTGGATAGCAGAATTGGAGGTTCAGGTTCATCAAGAGAGCTGAATATACTGATCTCCGCCGTGCCCTGTGAAAACGGCGCTATGATGTCAGAGTCTGTCGGGACTGAGAATCTGTCATGTAGTGCACACCGTCGTTAAAGCAGACTATGAACGAGATGATGAAATCAGAGCGCCCAAGGATGTCTCAGAAAGGTGTTACATTGCGGATAGCAGCGCATAGTATCTATAGAATACATCATATGAGCAACAGCCTGATGCAGTCAATATCGGGGGACAGAAGAACTGGTAGCATTTCACATAGTAGGGGACAAAGCCTTGTACTTGTTGCGGAATATGTAGTCATCACGATATCCCCATCGCTGGTGGTAGTCGCGCCAGGAGTCTTTGGCAATGTTCAATGCAACCTCAGGCGAGTAAAGCTTACACATCTTGTGATACTTGACGAGGTCTTCCGCCTTTGTGAGACAGGCCAAAGGGTACCAACACCCCATGAAACGAACAGCCGCTGCGTAAGATGATGGTGTGAGCGCTTATCTATATGGAAACGGAAAAGTCATCGCGTACGCGGCGTCCAAACTTCGGTGTATTTAGCAACTTTATACAACTCATCGCACCCAAATTTTTCATAGCCAGGAGGATACTCGAACAGAGCAATGTCGAGTTTACGTTGACAATCGTGGTGTGTAGCGTGTTCGAAATCAATGACAACGAGGCGCTGAGGATTCTCGCGGTTGTCCACGACAAGATTCCTCGCCTGGAAGTCGTTGTGTTGTACGCCACGCTCATGAATGGCCATAAGCATTTCAACCGACTTGATGCTGAACACAGAAAACCGTCAGAACACTGGACGTGCACAGGTTTCTATCGCACTCTTACTCACCGCCATTCTTCAGAAAGCACCTTGAAGTTGACAACACACTCGCCACAGTCCTCTAGGATCATACAAACCGCATCTCCGACAGAGAGCAGACCCTGATATAAACCATAGAATCGAGGGATACAATGGCCTTGCAGGTCGCGAAGGCTGGTTCCGTAGAACTCGGCTTCACGTCGGAACCGTTTCATGGCTTCGTCTGCGTGCTTAGCAAGCTTGCACACGACAGGTATATCGTCTGAGGCATACCCCGACAGGATCCCGCGGTAGACAGTAGTGTGCCGCTTTTCGTAGATAAGTGCAGTTCTCTTGAACTTGAGATCATTCCCGGCAGCGGACGGTGAGGAGTCGGCACTGGCGGTATGCTCAAGAACGAAGGTGTGAGGTGGATTGGTGTCTGGGTGTTTGTCGTCTGATATGTACAGTTGGAGGGCAGCCATGGTACTGTAAAGCGATTGCGTCCACAGGGTGCGAAGTAAACGGGGCGCAGACGAGGCGTAGTATGACTTGAGTGATCTTTTGTGACAACTTAAAAGTGTTCTTGGTTCGAGCACATGATAGTTGCCGCTATGGTGCGTATTTCTGTTCGGGGATCGCGAGCTCTGCGGTGAGGACCAGTGGCGATGGCGGAAGGCTGGGTGTGGCGATGGATGGGATCAATGTGCATCTGGGGGGCGGGGCGCCGACGTGCACCGGGGGGACGAAGATGGAGGCGGGGATAATGAGACGCAGATACTGAGGAGCAAAAAGCAGGAGGAGTGGGGGTTCTTGCGTGCGTTGGGCTTGGAGTTCGCGGGGGTTGCGAAGCGGGCGACCGCGGCGTGAGAGGAGAAGGGTGCGTTGAGTTGATAGTAATCGTGCATGACGATCAGTGAATGTCTGCATAGGAGGTTACCCGGCTTCGACTTAGACTATCATTATGAGTGTATGCATAGGAGGTTACCCGGCTTCGACTTAGACTATCATTATGAGTGTATGCATTTCTTGTCAGTCTGTAGCATCACTGAATACCCAATCGATACCCCGCGCATCCACGTATAACGATGTTGACCGCCGTTCAAGACTCAGATCTCAGACTTGAAGCTTGAATGACAAAGTCGAGCGAGTTTGTGATGAGGATACGCAATAAATACGGTACAAAGACAGAGCGAAAGCATGCAGAACGGACAGAAGACCAGTGAGGGGTAACGTGAACGATGCAAGACGTTAGAGAGCTGAGGAACGTGTGAGTATCATGAATGAGATAGGGGAGGATGCAGGTATCAAGTAAGAATATGGTCACTACATATCTGACGGAGATTGTCACCAACTCTGCAAACGATAAAGACGTTCAGGAATTAGGTAGTATGGGTTCAGCCGTGATTTCAGCCTGGGAGGCGGTGGTCTTCGACGCGCTGTCGTCACCTCCTGCTGCCTCCAGATCGTCCTGCGACGCGAAGTCAATGAATGGGCTGCCCAGTGACCACGGCCCGCTCTTCCTCTGCGTCCAGAGAAACATCGGGAGCAGGGAAAGTGGGGCGAGCAGACAAAGAATACTGCCGACTCTAGTTACAGTATCAATCGTCGCCCATGCCGCAGCAATCAGCGCTGCGTATCAGACATAAGCCCAGTGAAATAGAAAATGTCGATTTCGAAAGGGAACAGATACTGTACCTATAGCTGCGCATACGGTTGATATGCCGATCGAGAAGAAAGGGTAGCCCAGCAGGTTCAGGGAGCAGCACACCTTGGGTCGGGAAGTCATCATGGTCTGTTCATTGTGTAGTAGATCAGGTGGAAAAATTGTACACGACAGAGGCACGGTAAACCTACCACGAGGAACCACCGGCGCTTCGCTTCCGTGAGGACATAGATGATCGTAGATCCCGCGACTAAGCCTCCCAAGTTCGTACACAATGAGAGCAAGGTCAAATAGTACGCTGCTCGGCTGCTGTAATTTATCACATTACTAACAGACGGCGGCGTGGCCACGAATGCGCCCGTCATGCCCAAGAGTAAGCCTGCCTGCAGTCCATTAGCAGTAGCACTAGATTGTAAGAGACCACATACAATGACGGTGATAGTAGTGATTCGATCAATGAGTCGCCCTTTGAGTCTTCTGAACGAGTGCTCCTTCTGGCTGTGCTTCCACACATCTTTGAGATGAGGTTGACCGAAGGCGACGAGACACATAATGATGAAAACGATGCGTGGAATCGTTCGTCGTGGGACCTGCCAGTGCGGGGGTAGTGGAATCTCGTTCCTAGCCCTCTGTCGCCGTTGAGGACGCATACGAGCCAGCTTCACGTACACAGAGAAAGGCGTTGACGACCGACCAAGTGAACGTCTTGAGAGAGCGAGATTGCCCATTGTGCGGTGTGCATTGCGGTCGTCCATGTCGCCTCTTCATCACCATCCGTTCTCTTGCTCCCGCTAATATATAGGCAGTGACAGCGTCAATAGCTGTCAGGTTCATATGAACGGCGATTAGGGCCCCTTCTTAAGCGGGAGGCTATTTCGTCTGTGAAAGTTCTGATATTGTGGTGGTCAAGCGCAACCCGGGTGTCAGTGCCAAGTGGTATGGCGTACACGCTTCTCCCGCCCCCACCGCGTAAACATCGATTCTATGTCGACCGCAATCAGCCGATGAATTGACGTGCGGGAACTTAGTACGAGTGCACGCCGATGGTGTCGCAAGGAGGGAAATAGAGGTGTTCAGTGAGAGACAGTGTTCCTGGACCAAATACATCGAGAGCTTCATGTTGACGAGCGAATGTCCGATACGGACACAGATGATCTGTACCCGTATCTGCGAAGTGGCAGTCTTCCGGTGGTAATTATAGCAATAAAATGGTCGGTGGAAACGTTTCGTCCTGCAGGGCTTGTGGCAAAAGCCGGACGGTGTAGCCAAGGGGCATGCGCTATTGCTAGCGCTGAAACCAACCCCCCCTCGGGTAGTGCTGACCAAAGTTACAATAATAATGCATTATTATCATAGATTAGGATAACATTTCGCATTAAATACTGCCATGACCAGTAATCTTGCCCAGATGAGTACGAAAGAATACATTACGATACGATACAAATACATTACAATAATGTTGTTGTAATTAATGGTAATCTACATTACAGTGCGGTGAGACAACGGCACCTGCAGTCCCGATCGCGGTCGCGCCCTCACAGTCGCGACTCGGGATGAAAACTCTTTCTCGCCACCGCCATCTTCTCTCAGCCCCATGGATGAACCGTCGGACAAGTCGCCCTCCACGCCTCATAAGCGAGAAGAACTGGACGCGAGCCTAAAGAAGCTCAAGCTTCTGATTAACGCACTTCCATCCACAATTCCAGAAGGCCCTCCGGACGGCAAAATAGTGAAGTACTTTACAGACGTTGAGGTAGACGAGGATGAGGGACCGTACTACTCGGTCGATCGAGCGTGGACACGCACCTTTCAGGGACTCAGTGACGAAGAGCAACAACAACTTATTACTCGAGGACGCTATGGTGTAACCTGCATCTATAAGTTCTTGTGTGATTTTGCGCAGAAGCCGGGCATCGAGAAGTATGACGGGCTTCGCTTGATGACCGTGAGAGTGGATGCTTTAGTTGCTCTGACAGCTCGAGTGTAAGTCATTTTGATATCGAGATTCACAGTAAAACTTACTCCTATGGCTGTAGAGTAAATGCGAGCAGAAAAGGCAATAACAGCCTAACCTTTGCCACATCTGACGGAGTGACAGATCCATCTGCTGTTGCTTCGGGATCCTCAACCGCGTCGACGCTAGGAAAGAGAAAAGCATCTTTCGGTAAGCATGGCATCTTCTGGTACAACAAGAACTCACTTACAGTACGTGATTGTATAGATGAATCGCGTGACGAGAGTCGATATGATATTCTAAAGAAACCAGCGACAACGAGAATGTTTAACCGTATTCTTGGAGTTGACAAGCTTGAAAAAAAGAATTCAGAAGCAGAGGAAACCAATACAGGGAAGAAGAAGACGAACCGGGCAAAGGCGCATGTAAAGGCAAAGAAAGGCGGTAAGAACAAGCACAAAACGGTAATGTACCTTTCACGTGCACATGCCTTACACTTTAGTCTAACGTGTAATCACAGACAGAGACGGATGCAGATACCGTTGACAGCTCAGCGTCAGAGTCATTGACCACTGATTCTGAGTCAGATTCAGTGGTACCCATGGTCAAGACAAAACCCGGACGCGCACCTACAAAGACCACATGGGCGTTTAGTCATTATGACGGCCCGACAAAGGGGGTGACATCACAAGGAAAGTATGTCTGGGAATGGCACTGTAGCTGGTGCAGGTGCGTCAATCCGCTGTCAGGTTATTTCAGATATTAACGATTTACTAGCTGTATTCGTACAAGTGAACGTACCAAGGGTTGCCGTAACCATAATGAAGAGACGAAGAAGCCGATCGTCAGCAATTTCATCACGCATCTCGAACACAGGTGTAAGAAGATACCGTCAAGTGAGTCATATCAAGAATGGACGCGAAAGCGAGATGCGCCACCAGGTGCGGAAGGCGGCGAAGGATCGCAGTCGGCTGTGGGTGGGGGAGCCGCGCAGCGTGGAGTCCTAAAAGCCTTTGTGCAGCGCGGAATCGAGAACCCACACAAGGAGGTCACTCGCCGTGGGTTTCGCATGCATTTTGTAAAGGCTGTAATTGAGGATGATCTACCATTCACCGCGGGCGAGAAGCCTGGGCTGAGTCGGTGCTTTACATATATATTGCCCCCCACTATTCCGATACCCAATCATCAAATGTGCCATAGTGACATGCTTCGGCTCTATGATGCCACTGAAGATAAGCTTATGCACATTATGAAGGTTAGCACGATGAATCTGATATGTTATATTGACCGTCACCTTGATTTATTATATGTTCTCTAGGAGCTACCGTCGAAGATTTCCATTGCGAGCGATCTGTGGACCAGCAAAAATTGTGTTTTTGCATTTGCCGGCCTCGTTGGTTTCTGGATCAACGATGACTGGGAGCTGGTTCGCGTACCTTTAGATCTTCTTACGCTCAATGGTGATCACTCGGGACGAGCTTGCGGAAAGCTTATATTTCACTCCCTTGTCCGTCGTGGGATTTCGAGTAAACTTCGTAAGTCATGACGCTGTAGTTCAATAACATCGCTGACCATTACATACCTAGTTGCCAGTGCCGCAGACAACGCTTCAGCGAACGGCCCAATGAACCACACACTGAGCAAACAGATTGCAAAGCGTGATCTAATCAGGCTCAAGGTCAAAGATATTCAGATTGGCTGTTCAGGACATGTAACACACCTTATCGTTCAGTACGTATAACACTATCCGAAGATATGAGCTATACGACGATTGACCGCTATTCACTATTAGGGCAATTCTGTTCGGGCTCGGACTGGCGCCAGACCCCGATGTTGAGGACTGGTACGAACTTGTTCGTGAAGAGGAGCCGGTATATGATGCTGCCAAGGATCCCGCTGTTATTGAGGAGGAGGAAATTGCGGCCAGAGAGCTACAGCTGGAGAGGGATGGAAAGCTTGCTGACGCTGATGTTGACATCGAGGGGGGCTCAGTTTCAGATTCAGACTCAGACACGTCTTCGGACAATGAATCTGAGGAGGAGGAAGGAGGTCCGCCGCAGCTGAAAGACAATACAGCGTCCTCGGCTTCAGCTCCCAGTGCAACACAGAGCCAGGGCCTCCGTCGCAAGGCGCAGAAGCGCAAGAAGGCAGTGGAGAAGCGGGTGTCTACTCCGATAGACAAGGTGAGATACAAGATTACAACACCGCACTGCATCTCATCATCAAAACCCTCACTAGGTACATGCCATCGTAGTCGACGTTTTGCGGTCAGAAGTGCGACGCAAGAAGATGCGTCGCTTCATCCGACAACTGTGTGCGCCTGAGGCAAAGGGCTTAGTACCAATCAGGGGCATGCCTATACGATGGAATACAACACTTGCGGAGGCTGAGCGTGCAATTCAACTTCGACCAGTACGTTCTTTCGGTAATGAGAATCGATAACACCATACTTACACACAGCTCATGCTCCCGCAGGCCTACAACCATTATGTAGATCAGATTCCTCAAAACCTTACAGGACAAAAGAAAGCTGTGGCGGTCAAGAAACAGAAGAGGTTATTCATATCTTCAGAAGGGTGGGAGCTCGTTGAGATTACCGTTGCCGTACTTGGCGTGCGTATTTCGTTACACTGTTTATCACAAGGAGTTGTCGCTTACATGATCAACTACAGCCATTCAAAGAGGTGACACTATCTGTGTCTCGAGATGGTGTCCCAACGATCTGTCTCACCATTCCCATGTACAAGAAGATGGAGGTTCACATGCTCGCATCGGCGAAGCAGTACATCGATACGCCGATGGGCTACGCCATGAAGCTTGGCTTGAACAAGCTTGCAATCTACATGGACCGTGCCCTCCATTCGAAGTATTGTGTCCTTGGCGTCGGTGAGTCCCATATTTCTTTTTCAATCCAGTTTCACTAATTCTATCGCAGTGCTTCATCCAAAAATGAGATTGAGTTACTTTGAGGATGAAGCCAAGTGGGATTCGTCGGTAGCGGAACGTGCGCGCCGTTTTCTCGAGGAGACATATGCGGACTACGCCGAGGTTGCACAATCCGACACAGCGGCATCGACGGTCGCATCGGTTGCGCCATCCTTGGAGAGAACCGCTTCAGAGAAGTCCAACAACTTCCTTGACGACGCCATGAGTACAACACATCCTCCCGTGAAGAAGTCAACTGAGATTGAAATGTATCTTGGTCATGCCTATCCGACTGACGACAGCGAGGCCGCTTTGCAATGGTGGAAGGTAGGTATCTTATCTCCGTGTCATTCTTTGATGCTTGACTCATCGCAATTGACCTGATAGGACGAGGGGCGGCACTTTCCCATTTTGCGACGCATGGCGCGAGACATTCTCGCTGTACCAGGTGTTAGTATCGGCGTTGAACGTCTCTTCTCATCTTGCGGGCACACACTAACTGACGCTCGAGCTTCAATGACGGCTGAAACGGCCGCGAAGACAATTGTTGCAAAGGAGTGGTTGCGCTGTGGGCTTGCGGAGGACGTTGACTACCTCGACGGTGTTTCAATACATACTCGTTGATTAAATACGATTAAATACAGATTAAATACCATTACAATATCAATACAATACAATCTCATTGCATACTTGTCCCGCCAACCGTATAATCATTTGAAATGATTAAATACTGGTAAAAAGATGTATCTAATGGTAATCCGCCAGCACTGCCCTCGGGTGGTGGTACCCCGGTACCAGGGGTCTCGTAATATCACGTTATCTCCATAGGGCGCTTCAACGCGGTTTTCCTACTCGACGCGTACAGAACGCGTTTTGTACTCCACAATCTCGCATAGAAAACGTGCAGAACACGACTGACGGTATATAAAAAAGTGCGACATTTGTGACTGTGCTTCTATGTCTCTCTGTGTTGAGCCCCATGTCTCCTTTGTCAGCTGGACGTCCTCAGGTAGCGGCACCTGGTCCTCAGCCTATCACCCTACCAGATGGCAGGACTCTGCATGCGCGAAGAGATCCCCGTACCGGCAAGTTTCACTCACGTATCAGCATTCGGAATCTGGAGAGCTACCCTCCATTCCGCCACAGCTCCTCGTTGACATGCACATATCAAAATTCGAAGAAACTGCAATGCATATTGCCGACGACACAGTTGAAACCTGACGGTCAGAGAATAATATACCAGATAGCGATGCCATTGAAGGTATAAAATTTTAAGTGTAAATACAAAGAGAGCGCGAGCAGAATCTGCAGTAGTAGTTGAACCGACGACGAAGAGAATGAAGTAATTACTGTAATCTACAGAGATAATGGCGAATCTCATCTTATCCGGAGGCGTGGGAAGCCTGACCCCTGGTACCGGGGTACCACCACCCGAGGGGGGGTTGGTTTCAGCGCTAGCAATAGCGCATGCCCCCTGGGTGTAGCAGAGCCACATGGCCTGCTGGCAGTGGGAAAATGGAGAATGTCCGCGCTTGCGCACGAGGAAGCGCGAGGAGCACGGTATAATATATAGGGTTTTCGGGCGGTTGCGGCGACATATCCAGTTCATCGGTAGAGTAGTATTGTCCTATTTCACACATTCTCTGTTCTACACACGCGACACGCTAACGACGACAGGAGCGAGACGAGAAGTAGCAGCACGGAATGCGTATCCGACGCGCGTTGAGGGCGACGACGAGCGAGAGTAGATAGACGAACCGACGCGATCCCCAGTGCCCGAGCAATAGCTCGTTCTCAGACGCGACTGAGCCAGACCCTGTCCGCGTTTTTCTTTTCTTTTACTTTTATCGGACTGTCGTAGATACATTGTATCGCGCCTCGCTTCGCGGGAGTCTACAAACTCACGATGTGGCGGTCAAGCGTCCCGAACTTCCTGGAGACATGCTGAGTATACGGAACAATGGCAAACCGAGAATATGTCGCATACGTTCGTTCTCAAGATTTGATTCTGGCGGGCCCATTCCCTGTGGAAACGGCGGTGTAGTGTCGGAGGTGTTCGGGAGTTGGATTTTAGCAAGCAGTGCACACCGTTGGGAATACAGGCTTGTGGGCGAAACGGTTATCGAATGAATTCTACAGATGGGTGTCATCATTGCGATTAGCAGTACATAGTATCCACAGGACACAACATTGAGCAATAGTTACGATAAAGACCGGTGAACAGAAAACTGGTACCGTTTCACATGAAAGCGGACAAAGCCTGGTATTTGTTGCGGATTATCCAGTCTTTACGGTATCCCCATCGCCTGAAGTAGTCGCGCAAGGACTCCTTGGCAATGTTCAGTGAAACCTCGGGCGAGTAAAGTTTACAGATCTGGTTACACTCGACGAGGTCTTCCGCCTTCGTGATATAAGCTATAGCGTACCAACACCCCATGAAACGAACGGTCGCTACATAAGATAATGGCATGAGCTATATAAAAACTGACAGAACGGAAAACACTTACGCGGCGTCCAGACTTCAGTGAATTTAGCAACTTTCCATAACTCATCGCACCCAAATTTCTCGTAGCTAGGAGGGTGCTCGTACAGAGCAATGTCGAGTTTACGTTGGCAATCGTGATGCGTAGCATTTTCGAAATCAATGACCACGAGGCGTTGAGGATTCTTGCGGTTATCCACGACAAGATTCCTCGCATGGAAGTCGTTGTGTTGTACACCACGCTCGTGAATGGCCATAAGCACTTGGACAGACTTGATACTGGATACAAATACGGTGAGAATACTGCAAGAGCCTGAATTGATATCGCACTGTTACTCACCGCCAGTCTTCGGAGAGTACCTTGTAATTAATGACGCACTCGTGACCACAATCTTCTAGAATCATACAAACCGCATTTCCGGCAGAGAGCGAGCCCTTGTATAGACCATAGAACCGAGGGATACAATGACCTTGCAGGTCGCGAAGGCTGGTTTCGTAGACACCGGCTTCACGCCGGAACCGTCCGATCATGGCTTCGTTTGCGTGTTTAGCAAGCTTGCACACGACAGCGATGTCTTCCGAGCCATATCCCAAGAGAATCCCGCGGTATACAGTAGTGTACTCGCTTTCGTGGATGAGTGCAGTTCTCTTGAACGTGAGATCTTTCCCGGCAGCGGACTCGGACGTTGGGGAGTCGGCGCTAGCGGTATGCTCAAGGACGAAGATGTGAGGCGAGGTGGCCTTTGGACGCTTGGGGTCGGATAGGTATAGTTGGAGAGTAGCCATGATATTAAGTCAACGAGGCGCAGACGGGTGTTAAAGTTAACTTGGACGGATTCTCGTGATGACTTAAAAGTGGTTTTGGTTCGGGCTCAACGCGCGCTTAGCGTATTCGTTGCTGTATTTAGCAAGACATGGATTATGTAATGTGGCGCAGGCAACTTTGCACTTCGCCTTCAAGATTTTATGGTGCCCGTACGATGTTCTATCTTGTGATATTCAATTGTTTAAAGTGAGCGTGACGGAGTCAATATGGTGTGCGTTGCTTGGGGTAATGACGCTGTCGGATCGTAGCCCAGGGCCCTCTATGAAATCAAGGATCTTGCAATAGTATACACCTGATTCCGTAATGATGCAATAGTTTACAAGATTGCAACGCCAACTTTCATACATACAAGTGAGTATCAGTGAATACCATCTACATAACACGTTATTTGAGCAACAGTTTCGGTCAATATCGGTGAATTTGAGAATTGGTTGCGTTTCACATAGCAGGGGACAAAGTCTGATACTTCTTGCGGAATATCCAGTCTCTGCGGTATCCCCATTGCCGGCCATAGTCGCGGAAAGCAGCCTTGGCAAGCTTCAGGGAAGCCTCAGGCGAGTAAAGTTCACACGTCTGGTTGCGCTCGACAAGGTCTTCTGGCTTCTTGAGACCCGCCAGAGTATAATAGCAACCCATAAAACGAATGGTTGCTGTGCAAGACGAAGAGGTGAACTGGATGAAGCGAACAGGACAGAAAACACTCACGCGGCGTCCACACTCCACTGAATTCAATGACTTTATATAACTCTTCGCACCCGAAGTCTTCGTGGCCAGGAGGATACGCGTACAGAGCGATCTCCTGTTTACGCTGACAATCGTGGTGCGTAGCATGCTCGAAATCAATGACAACGAGACGATGAGGATCTTTGAGATTGTCCACGACCATATTCCTCGTTTGAAAGTCGTTGTGTTGTACGCCGCGCTCATGGATGGCCATAAGCACTTCAACAGACTTAATACTGAACACGAACATCATTAGAATGTGTTACGAGCGAAGACCGATATTGTATTCTTGCTCACCGCCATTCTTCAGAGATGTCACCATAGTAACCGACGCTCTCCCCGCAGTCTTCTAAAATCATGCAGACTGCATCTCCGACAGAGAGCGGGCCTTGATACAGGCCATAAAAGCGAGGAATGAAATGACCCTGCAGATCGCGAAGTTTCGTTTCATAGAAATCGGCTTCATGCCGGTACCGGCTCATGGCCCCTTCCGCGTGCTCAGCAAGCTTGCACACGACAGCGATGTCTTCCGAGCCATATCCCGAAAGAAGTCCGCGGTATACAGTAGTGTATTCGCTTTCGTGGATGAGTGCAGTTCGCTTGAACGTGAGATTTTTCCCGGCAGCGGACTCGGAGGTTGAGGAGTCGGCACTGGCGGTATGCTCAAGGACGAAGGTGTGAGGCGAGGTGGCCTTTCGACGCTTGGGGTCGGACAGGTATAGTTGAAGAGTAGACATGTTAAAGGAAAGCGGTCGTGCCCGTAGACAGCGGAGTGAACGAGTCGCAGACAAGGCGCAGCGTATGAACTTGAACGAACTTTCGGTGACTTAAATGTGATCCTGGTTCGAGCTGATAGCCGCTTGAAGCGCGCTTGTGTCCTTTTGGGACGGGTTACGTAATGTGGCGTGCAAACTGTGCACTTCGCCTGCACCGCAAGAACAAGAGTCCGACGTGCTCTTGCGTTGTCCCATCTTTCGACATCCCATTGTTCGAAGCTAATAATCCGACGGAATGCGTACGGAATGTATTGTCTGAGGCAGTGGTGCTACGGCACTGTAACGCAGATGCCTTGTTAAGTGCAGGTTCTTATGATAAGTACTATCCATGATCATGATGTATCCCCAACAGCAACAAAAGGCTGACAACCGACTTTCACACATGATCGCCATTGTTGTCGAAAGATCATTGTTCCTACTTGTGGAACAATGCAGCCTGCCATATCGTCTTGGATTATGAGCACATGCATGGAGAAGAGAACGACGCTGTCGACGCTCAAGTTCTGTATATATATGATATGTGTGTATCAGAGAACGTAATCGTATACCTCATCGGATTAGCATGTCTTCTAGCACACCGGACGACCCGACAACACCAAGAGCCCCTGGACATGGTGTCCCACCTACGACTCCTCCGACACCCACTCGTAATGAACCATTACCGCCTCGTTCGCCTCCTCGTTCGCCTCCTCGTTCGCCTCCTCATCCCACTACTGGCCCTGAGGTAGTCCCTGTATGGGACGTCATTATGATGGAAGTAGACGAGAACCCTGAAGGCAACCAGGCAATCGAACAGGATGCTATCGATGTCGATATCGGACCTATCGGCCCGTTTGCACGATACGAGGAGGCTACGTGCAAGACTCTAGAGCAGCTGGTTAATACTAAGCTGCATCCCGGTCCAGCATATGCCGAAGACAATAAGAAGCTCGAAAGCACCAAAGACTTGAGTTCGACAGAGCTTGATGTTCCTCCAGAGCAGCAACTCACCAGAATCGTCTTCGCTCCCAAGATGCTGAGGCCCTTGATGAATCTGGCAAAGGCTGCGCTGTCATCCCTTGCGCTCAACTTCGATGTACGCATTCACAGCGATTTCGTCCCAGCTGTCAGTGCTTGGCACACATTTTTGGGACTCACCGGACTAGTCAACTCGGAGAAAGATGTGGAGGATTGGGTGTATCGCGTCTTGCTGTCGCCTGCTCTGCATGTAGTCCTCGCGTTGCGAGAGAGGGCGATCCCGAATCTGCATCGTGGAGTACTGGAGGAATCGCCTTTGAGGCATCTTATGCGAAAACGTGGCCCGTACGTTTCGTCTGCCGCAACGAAGGGGAGCATTCCAGACGCAGTCGTTATCGACGCTAAAGAGGTGGTCAAGGGAACTGTGGAGGTAAAGACTGAGCCAGTTTTGAGACAGGAAGTGTCAAATCAGCACGTTTTCGCTGGAGGCGTCTTCGCGCCTCTGCTTCGAGCTTTCCGGAACGCTGCTGGTCAAGACATCCTCGGTCGAGCCATCAAATTCCATTGGCCTGAAGATCTACCAGCTAAGCCCAAAGGGGTGAGATCAAGCTTAGCTGACTCCCAAACACGCATCCTAGTCCAAGTAATGAGTCGAATTTATGGAAATATCATACGTATTGATGCCACCGTTTACAGATATGGACGCAGATGCTCGTCGGCGAGTGCAACTTGGGGATGCTCTCTTCGTATGCCCGCTCGATCTTTTATCATCGGGATGGACAAACCCTCTTCATGACGAGCGAATGGAAGAACGACGACGATATCTTCCTGGCGACGGTCGCCTGGATGGCGATGGTTCTTGAGGTTCCTGGCTTCGAGAAGTCGAAGATGGATCTCCCAACCGTCGACGATACCTGGTGGACGTACCAGATGACACAGGGAATCGAGGCTCCCGGGGTTAATGTACGGTGAGTCTACGCTTCGACTGTCTGGATAATACATATTCTGATTGTGAACGCAGCACCCTTCCAGGTTACGTAGAGTCGAACAACCCACGCCGAGGACATCAACAGTAGTGTTTCAGCTTGAATAGGCTGGCTCGTACCTATAGTTTCACGAATCTTGTCCGATAGCGTCTCATTTTTACGCTTTGTATCTGTCTGGAGGTACTGGATTCTGCAGTCCCGAATGTTATATATAGTTGTATTCACCTGCTGGGAATCCTTCGTAAGAGACATAGATCATATTGGAACTCGCGATAAGAAACTCACTAGAAGTAGTGGCGAGGCATATATAAGTACTTCGGGTCATTGGTCTGACCGCAAGGAACCGCGAAGAGAAGATCGAAACGTCTGCAGGTGCCAGTGAAGGGAACCGCAACCTCGGTTCGTTGAGATAAATACCGTAATGCGTGGGTGTAGGAGCGCCAGACCGATATGTAACAATACTATTTCATTGAGCAGGTGGCCGTGTCGAGCTCACGACTCCGAGTCTTTGAAGCAATGCACCAGGCGCAGTGCTTAGAGAGCCTTGATACCACTAGCCAGTATTGTTGTTCAATACCACGCGCCTTCCGTTTGACGGGCAATAATAGGGCGCTTTGGCGAGACGCTGCAAGACTTGGGGCGGACAGACCAGGAAGACTCTTTGCTGCATTCGTACGCATGACGCCCAGAGCACTGTTGGCAGAATTCTGTGACACGCCGAGAAACTCTTGGACATATGAAGGCTTGTCCGATGCTGTTCGGTACAGCAGACTGTAATGGAGAAGAGGTGAAATTGACCGTATCTCGTGTCTTGGCACAGGTGATGAGTGACCGACGGCGAAGTGAAATTCTCCGTATCTCGTGTCTTGGTATAGGTGATGAGCGACCGACGGCGTGATGGTCACTGACCTGGAATAAAGTCTGTTGGCTGCGGTAGTCCCGCGTGGCCTACACCCACGCTCGGGTATAAAGGCTGCTTGCTGCTGATACATCCTTAGCTTCACGCTGAACTAGCTTTCCTCCCATATCACTTACGAGTTGTACCTTCGCCAATGGAGCCCTTCCCGCTGTTCGACGCTATTTCTGGCATTGCAGGCTCTGCACTTGCACAGCGTACGTTCACCGTATACAACGCATGCCCATTCACTATCTGGTATGTCGACTTCGATCCAATCCTGGGTTTTGTTTTGCTGAAGTATCTGGATCTGCAGGCCGGCTGTCAGTATCATCAAGCTCTTGGAAGGATTATACTGACCGTACAAATATTATTAGATGTTCACTAGCGCGGGGCCTGCTCCTAATCACGCTACAGGGTAAGATCACATCAATGGGATGAGGGATCGAAACACTGACTAGGACTGGAATGACAGGTGGGAAGCAGCCGCGCATACTTCTGTCAGCTTCGCGGTCGCGAACGGATGGAGCGGGCGTATCTGGGTATGATCATGTCCTTCACGACCGCAGCCTCCAAGATCTGAGGGCAACATTCTTGAAAAAGGGCCGACGTAACTGCAACTTCCACGACCCCAACCCAGCCACCCAATGCGCCGACGGCGGGTGCAGGGGAGGCTTGGAATGCGATCGCAACGGCGGAACCGTGAGTGGCTATGCATGTCCTCAGTCAGCCGCTGTACCAACGAACCTGACAGGGTGTGCCTCCGGCTACTTTGGCCGAGTTCAAGCTGAACGGTTATGCTAATCTCGATAACTATGACGGTGAGTTGGCCTTCAATGGATTTGGATAGCAGTGGGTTGATGTCTGACCTGCAGTCTCTCTGGTCGATGGGTATAACCTCCCCATGAGGATTACCAATAACAAAGGCTGTCATGTGGCTGACTGCCCGGTCGATCTGGGTCCCAATTGTAAGTGCGCTTGCAGCGGATAATAGGACTCACTGGAGGCTAACTGACACTCCTACAGGCCCCGCTCCTCTCAAGGGTCCATTTGACAAATCAGGCTTCCCAGTCGGCTGCAAGAGTGCATGCGAGGCCCGCCTGTCTGATCCCAGTGCGTCAGCCTCTCAACTGAAGCGACAGCACAACTGATCACTCTGGCATAGACAACTCCCCGGATTGCTGCACCGGGTCGCACAACACCCCGAAGACCTGCCCGTCCTCAGGTGTTCATTACTACTCATACTTCAGTCAGTATAACGAACGTGTTCCAAATAAACTCGAGGCTTACTGATATAACCTGGCGAATGCTAGAGGGCAACTGCCCTAACGCTTATGCCTACGCTTATGGTGAGCCTAAAATCACGAAAGTGCGTGAACCAGTTGGCGTGACTTACCTGTTTATAATAGACGATCCGTCTTCGCTCTTCACTTGTCCCTCTGGTGGCAACCCGAACTATGTTATCACCTTCTGCCCTCCGAAGTGAACAGGATGCCGTGCCGTGGTCGGTGCATGTGGCTTGAAATTGTTGTACGGCCTGGTTGATAGCATCTTATCGTCAGCTGTCAACGGGACCTATGCATTGTAAATCTGTACACAGCTGCATCCGTATGAATTTGCAGGGTCATTTGCGAATTAATTTGTTGCGATGATGAGATATGAATCAGGTGTTGTATCTGTCTCCCTACTTTGGCACGTCATGCAAGCAAGACTCTAGTGTGTCCGACGAGCAACTGACGACGCGACAATCCCAGAAATGGTCGCCTCGGATAGGAGTCGAAGTGATTCGGATGGCTGACACAGCGGCGGGAGGCTAACAACCGATACCCGCTCTCAAGAGTATAAAAGATACCTAACAGCATGTTCTCAGCTTCACGCACTCTTCGCTTTCTTCCACTACCACTCACCATTTTCTGATCTTTCACAATGGACTCCGTTGCCGGACAACGCTCGTTCACCGTTTATAACGGTTGCCCGTTTACTGTTTGGTATGTCCTTTGATCCCTTCACACGTTTGTGCTTCGCTTAAGTTGCTACATTGTGCAGGCCGGCCGTCAGTATCTTTACATGGTCTCTGAGTCTCAGCAGTCGTACTCACTATGAAATCATTGTTAGATGTTCACTAGCGCCGGGCCTCAACCCAATCAACCCACCGGGTAGGATCCTACATATATAAGATCAGTCTGTATGCTGACCAGAGCTGGAAATGCGACAGATGGGAAGCAGGCGCGTACACTTCTGTCACCTTTGCAGTTGCCGATGGCTGGAATGGTCGTCTCTGGGTATGATCACGAAGTTCACGATCGTACCCTTTGAGTACTCACACTCGCGTTACGACAGGGACGCCGCGACTGCGACTTCAGCAACCCCGACCCAGCCACCCAGTGTGCTGACGGCGGATGCAAAGGCGGTTTGGAATGCGACCCCAACGTTGGCAGCGTGAGTAGCTTTACCAATTGTCAGCCGATTCGACTGGACTGAGGAACTGTATGCAGGGCAAGCCTCCGGCCACGTTGGCTGAGTTCAAGCTGAACGGGAGCTCTAATCTGGATAACTATGACGGTGAGTGATTTCGATATAGAGCGGGATAACGAAAAGCTGATGTCTGGCCTGCAGTGTCCCTGGTCGATGGGTATAACCTCCCTATGAGCATCACCAACAACAAGGGCTGCCCCCTGGCTGACTGCCCCATCGACCTTGGTCCTAATTGTAAGTGCATTCCCACAGCGAATGCACAGGACCAGTTGATTACTGACGTTATTTCCTAGGTCCTATTGAGCTTAAAGGCCCATTCGACAAGTCGGGCTTTCCTGTAGGCTGCAGGAGTGCATGCGAGGCCGGTTTGTCTGGTGATCGCAGTGCGTCAACCAACCTTTGTCTCCACGTCCATGATGCACATTTCTCACCGCCACACAGGTAACTCCCCGGATTGCTGCAGCGGGTCGCACAACACTCCCGAGACCTGCCCCGCCTCTGGAGTCAAGCACTACTCCTACTTCAGTCAGTATAGCGCGATTTCCAGGTCAACTGGATACGAACTGATGTCATCGGTCGAACAGAGGGAAACTGTCCAAACGCTTATGCCTACGCATACGGTGAGTTATATCGAGATCAGCATATGGAGTAGTTGATATGACTTGGCTATTCACCGCAGATGATGCTACCTCGCTCTTCACTTGTCCCGGCGGTAGCAACCCGAACTATGTGATCACTTTCTGTCCATGAGAGTTGGTGCTGTGGGACCTGCTGGGCAGTGTCTTTTGTTGGTTTTTATGTTTCGATACCTATAATTGTCAACTATAATACAGCTGCTTTCAGCTCAATTCTGATACTCAAAAGGGGCGTCATGATCAGAGACAGTCAGAGACTCGTACCAATTTCCTGAAGAATTTGTATGGATTCAGTTCACCCTCGTAAGCGTGTTCTGGTTGATAAGTACATAGCTAGTACATGATAGCAGATGTCGTTGTGACTTGCTTGGACATACGCACGTCTGACGGCCTGCAGTCAAAATCAAGTCAAAATCGCCGTGGGAACATCAAATTCGAATTCATGCTGAAAACTCACCACCTTCTCTACCGGTATACTGTCCTCCCGCCTTCTTGTCTTCCCAGTGACTCGCATGCCGACTGGTCGAGTCATAGTGTGAATGTCAATGATGTGGCAGCCAACACCTGACTGCAGCCTGACGCCCGCGAATGCCACCAACTGTCAAGGAAGCGGCTCACGAACAAACTCTGCTAACAAATTTACCCCCACTGCGGCCTCTGCACGCCCTCCGAAAACCCGCACCCCACTGAAATACCGCCTATAAGAGTGTTACTCGTCTTCAGCCCCTCCTGCTGTACCCCGCACCCCTCTTTCTCTGCGCGCGCTCGCGTCCACCATGGTCGACCAACAGCTGACGCAGGAGCGGACCAAGAGCGGGATCATTTGTGAACTGGTCTGGATGTGCGGTTGCGGGATTATCGGGACCACGGGGTAGCGTGCGCACGGCCGAAGGAGACAACCGGGGTCGCCTGCTTTGAATGCGGGGTAAGGCTATTCACATGTCTAAAGTCCGCACCTACACTCCTGGCTCCAGCGGTCAGCTAAAGACCGATCGACTATGCGCGGGACGAACTCAAAAGGCCCGCCGCACGACCTCCTACCTTCTTCTCTTCTGACCCGCACGCCCGCGACGAGCCTATCCAGCTGTTAGGCGACCCGCTGCACACCGACCCACCGAACGCGCTCCTGCACTCACCCACAGTCCCCCGACTGAACGCTCGAGTCTTGAACTTACGTCTAACGCCGCACGTTTATACACCATGTCTCGCTCCGGTGACAAGAAACCCGTCGGATTTGCTACACAGCTGACGGCGGGAGGTATCGCGGGTGCTATGGAGGCGGTGAGTGCAGATTACTTGATGTGCATCGATGTGCCAGCGTCGATCGTGGCGTAGACGACCCAATGCACGCCTATTAGAGCATCGCTGATTCCCTCTCGTACTGTAGCTGTGCTGTCAGCCCTTGGACACCATCAAGGTGCGTATGCAGCTCTCGCGGTCTGGTCGTACACCGGGGGTACGTCTATTCTCTCATATTTACATTCGTCACTTCTCTAACCTCATAGGGGATAGACAAAACCGCGTGGGTTCATCGCTACGGGTGCCATGATCGTCCAGAGGGAAACACCACTCGCTCTGTACAAGGGTTTGGGAGCCGTGCTCTCCGGTATCGTGCCCAAGATGGCAGTTCGATTCGCGTCGTTCGAGACGTACAAGGGATGGTTAGCGGACAAGGAAACGGGGAAAACACATCTAGGGAACATCTTCTTGGGTTCGTAGTGTTTCATATCACTTGGCACTTGACGGATCTTAATATCGATATGTCTGCAGCGGGTCTTGGTGCTGGTACCACGGAAGCCGTAGTGGTTGTCACGCCCATGGAGGTCGTGAAGATCCGTCTACAAGCGCAACAGCACTCGCTCGCCGACCCACTTGAGGCGCCACGATACCGTAATGCTGGTCACGCCGTATACACCATCGTACGCGAAGAAGGTCTTGCTACGTTATACCGCGGAGTCAGTCTTACTGCGTTACGTCAAGCCACGAACCAGGGTCTGTAATCTGCATTCTTCGATCGTCTAGTACGGTATCTGATACACACGAAAATCAGGTGCAAACTTCACTGCGTACCAAGAGCTCAAGAAAGCCGCGCACAAATACCAGCCTGAGCTCACCGAGCTGCCCTCGTACCAGCACATGCTGATTGGCCTCATCTCCGGTGCCATGGGTCCATTCTCCAACGCGCCCATCGACACGATCAAGACGAGTGAGTCGATCTGTCGATACTAATAGCGCAACGCGTGCTGACATGCATCTCACCTCCCTATCAAGGATTGCAAAAAGCGACTGCCGAGCCAGGGAAGAGCGCGTTCCAGCGCATCGCGGCGATTGCATCAGAAATGTGGCGCCAGGAGGGCGTGCGGTCGTTCTACAAGGGTATCACGCCGCGGGTACTGCGTGTCGCTCCCGGCCAGGCGATCGTGTTTGCGGTGTACGAGCGGGTGAGGAAGATCATCGAGACAATGAAACCGTCCGAGCCTGGAGATGTCTACACGGAATAGTTGGGTCGAAGGTCGTAGGACTATATTAGTAGTATTACGTATATGGATTATTTCTGCCGTCATTGAAGGGGGTGACGAGCCTTGCGCTTGCTCCGCCTTTCTTCCGCTGCACATGAACAACACAATCTCCATGTGCGTGCTACAGACTTGGTGGGAAATGCACGACCCCGAGGCGATCTCGGGCGCCAGGCTTGAGTAACATGGCTACTGTCGCGTTTTAAGAGGAGAGCAAGAATTCGAAACAGCCGTCGCGCACAGACGTTGCACAGACTTTGTCGCAACCGAGACGAGGATGATATAAGAAGAGTTCCAAGCAGTGTTGCACAGCAACAACTTTGGCAATGATCGCCCTGTGTATGTTTTTTCCCACGGGTACTTAAGTGCGCTCGGCTATTCCCGTCCTTACATCCGTACGTCGAATACAATGACTTTCGGATACAAGGTCTCCAGGATCACCCACCAGCTCGCATGTCCACTTAGTCTCGTCCTCGTCGTCGCTTGTCTCGCTCGACCTCCCAACACTCTCTCTTCCTCACCACCACCACCATCACCTCCACCATGATCAGGATGGTCGCCGACAAGCTCGGACGCAGAACGTCCCCGAAACCAGCCCACGCCGGCTCTAAACAACCCGCGGGCCCAGGACAGCATTCGCCATCCGCCTCGCTGTCCTCCGTCCATTCTGTCGCTACATCTGCCCCCTCCTACGACCACAGGCCGTCCCTGTCCACCGAACGCACCTCTATCAGTGCGTGGAGCAAGCAGCAGGAGGCCATGGACGTCGACCCCACCCCCCGCTTCCCCCTACGTACGCGCACGACCACGGGCTACCGCCTCCTAGACTTTCAGATTCTCCGTACGCTCGGCACAGGCAGCTTCGGGCGCGTGCATCTCGGTGAGTCCTCGCTCCGTCTTACTATGTATGTATCAAGTGGCGGGCGCTGACCGAGCCTGCTTTAGTTCGGAGCAAACACAACTTCCGCTTCTATGCGATCAAGGTCCTGAACAAGGACAAGATCGTGCGTATGAAGCAGGTGTTGCATACGCGTAACGAGCAGATGATGCTGCAGGCCGTGCAGCATCCATTTATTATCAACCTATGGGGCACCTTCCAGGATTGCACCAACCTATACATGGTCATGGACTTCGTCCCCGGCGGCGAGCTCTTCACTCTTTTGCGGAGGTCAAATGTGAGTGGGTTGACTGGGGATGTGCGGTTCCCGGTTCGGGCTTTGGGCTTGCGAGTGTCGTCGGTGCTTGATAGTCTAACAGCGACTGCGATCATCACTGTTGGACGTCTGACAGAACCGAAATGTGTCAATGTCATGTTTACGACTCTGGATCCGCTGATCTTGCTTTTACATCATTTAGTTCTGTATCGCCAGTCTACATTGGACGTGACGCTCATCACTCGCTCTACAGAGATTTCCAGACCCAGTGGCCAAATTCTACGCCGCCGAAGTCGCACTCGCTCTAAATTATCTACATTCTCTGGATATCATCTATCGGGACCTCAAACCTGAAAACATCCTACTCAATTTCGACGGTCACATCAAGATCGCCGACTTCGGTTTCGCAAAGTACTGCGAGAGCACAGCCTGGACGCTTTGCGGTACACCTGACTACCTAGCACCCGAAGTACGCGTCTACCCCCTTGCCCTCTCTAACCCACATGCTCACCCCCCTCTCAGATCATCGGAAACGCACGCTACAACAAATCCGTCGACTGGTACGCGCTCGGCGTGCTCATCTTCGAGATGCTCTCCGGACTACCACCCTTCCACGAGCCGGACGCGAGCCCGGTCGTGCTGTACGAGAAGATCGCGAAGGGCCCCGCGTGCATCCGATGGCCGGTATTCAACCCGCTCGCGACGGACCTCATCCTCAAATTCATGGAACACGATCCGTCGAAACGGTATGGCAATCTGCGGCACGGCGCCGGCGACGTGTTCGCGCACCCGTGGTTCCGCGAGGTCGACTGGGACAAGCTCCGTGCGCGGGAAATCACCGCGCCGTACCTCCCCAAGATCAATGGTGCTGGCGATGCGAGCGCGTAAGTTCCCCTTCTGTTGTTTGAGTTGTGTATGGTGGCTTATGAGGCTTGCCGGTTTTACAGCTTTGAGAAATACCCTGAAGACAATGCGTCAGCAGCGTACGGTCTTCCAGCCGATGACCCACACGGCGCGAACTTTCCGGATTTCGAGTATAGCAGTATATGAACGTCTCTCTCTCATCAATTGTGTCAGTATTGCATTGCTTTCGTACAAGTTCTGTATTTCTCCTGTCTGTATCATCATCAAGGTCGTTTGCAATTGGATATTTTTTGGTCACACCCCTCATTGGAGGGCGACCCACTCGGACAGTAATTTTGTGAACATAGTGAATAACAAAAGTTCTGACTTGCGTTGTTTTTATAGTACAAATACACACATAGATACAGAACTCTCCTCGATCACTCCAGCGCACACCCATATGCGTCCCTCGCAACTCTTCTCCATGACTCTACATTCACCGCAAAGCTTTGCGCAAAATCGACCTCGAGATGATGCAGCCGCTTCCCGACGATCACCAGACTGTGCAATGGCTCGCCGAACACCTCTGGCGGCTGTACGAGGAGCTCTTCTAGCGTACCCGAGACAATGCGCTCGCGCTCGTCGCCGCCACCGACGCGGGACATGGCGATTGCGAGAGTCTTGTCCGGTGCGAGGATGCCTTGCTGTCGTTTTTCTTCGATGTCTTTGAGCTGCGCGACGGCCTGCGTTATCGACATGTATCGTGGGGGCTCGTAGATCTTCCGACCACTGTGTAATGCACCGGATAAGCGCATATATGAGTAGACAAATTGGAGTCACATACCGTGCGAGGTTCTCTTCGCTCTGTTCCTTGACTTTAATATCTAGCAATAGTAGGGTGTGCATGCCGAGGTCCGCGTTCTCCTTGACGCGGTCGTAGAAGCTGTCGGGTTTCCAAGTGTCCGTGAAGAAAACGAGGGAGACTGTCTGCCCAAAGTTGTACAGTTGCAGGCCGCACGCACCGACGGCGTTCATGATTGATGCGTTGTGGACAACTCGTACGGGGATGTGTGCAGATCGGGCGCGGAGAACGATGTCCGTGTGCGTGGTCGCTCTGCGGTCAAGAGTCTACGTCATTTTCAGCACGCATGAGAGCAGATAATTTGGCTTACCCGAACGGGTCTCCGACAACGAGCAGGGCGACGTCTTCCTTGTCTGCAGCGCGCAGGATCTCGTCGCTCTCCGTCTCGACCATATCGCGGTCAGCGAGGATTAGTTCTTTCCCGTAGAATGCTTCCTTAGAGGACATCAATTAGCATGCATACTGGGCACGTAGATTTACGGAGAACAATACTGACCAGCCGCTCCTTCTGTACCATCAGGATACTCGTATAAGCTTCCAAGTACACCCTCGAACAACCTTTAACGGCCTGTACAGAAAAGTGTCATTAGGGCAGACAAAACACCGGCATGAATCATACCTCGAGGCCGCGCACTGTTATATCCTTCTCATCGCACAGTCCAAGCCCTATAATATAGAACATCTGTGGGCAGTCCGCTACCGTCTTGGTCGAAGTCCGAGATGAAGCGGTCAGTCAATGAAGATCATATAAAAGCGGATCTTATCGTGATCATACAAGGAGCGCTTAGTAGAGATAAGATGAGATCGGCGGTGTGCCTGTAGGGGATAGCCCTGGCTATGAGTCCAGATGTGTTAAGGACCCTAACCCAGGGGCAGTGACCGCGGTGACGCCTGGTGACGCCGTTGACCCTTTGGTATACGCGAGTGGGGATGTGTTAAGGACCATAATCTAGGGTCACCCTGCCGAGCATTCAAGCTGACCGCCATATACTACTACTGTGAATCACTCATCGCTTTCGTCGGCCTCGCAATTGAATACTATTGTTGAAAGCCTGGATAACATGGTACGTTTCATGACATTTTCATGGCATAATTTATAGTATGAAACAAAATAAACAGAGCAGTGAGAAAGAAGATCAAACAAACAAGCGAACATCTCTGTCCCTACAGCACAGTCCAAACGCCCGCTAGTAGACCATAAAATGTGCGAGGAGGAGGGCACTATCCGTCTGAGTGACATATTGTGTCGCAGGGAACTGCGGACAATCGTCCTTGTCCATCTCCTTGCGCCCAAAGCCCACGATCGGCACGGTCAGACTAGGTTTTTGAGTCGCTCACTACACGTCGGTGATCGACTCCGAGTCTGCACTATCGCCGGCATGCATGGAGTTGCAGCCCGTTCTGCCGGGCATGATGAGGAAGGATGGGCCATCGCCGCAGAGGGCGGCATCATCTGGCGCGGATCGGTTGTGCAAGGAATCGGCTCTATCAGAGAAGCGGAAACGCCGCACGAAAGACTCGCAGCATCCAAAGTCGCGTCCACTGAAACGGGAGAAATTGAAAGCGATGAGAAAGGGATGGGTAATGGGTACGGTGGACAATTCAGATACGAGGATGAAGCACCTGGGGGATTGGCGAGTGATAGTTTATCTTGAGCTTGTTTGATTTCCAACATAGTACGGGTGCCAGGCAATTTGATTGGTCTGGCTGCGCTCGCTGCGCGCATGCGCCACTGTGGAACTGCCAAGAGGCGGTTGAGAAATTCCAGGCGACCAGTAAGCAGGTTTGCGTCGCGGCAACGAGCAAGTGAGGCGATGAGTTCGCGAGGAAATAGAGTTCGTATTTGCTGAGGCTCGTTGCGGCCATTGTAACCATCGTGGCGGAAGAGAGCATAGAGGCGTGAAAGCCATAGGTCATCTAGATCCGTCCGTGAACCACAGTCCTGACATCTACGATCGAGGGCGAGGTCAACAACTTTCGTCATGTGTGTGAACAACTGCGCCATAGTCGCATCGTGTACGTGATCTTGATTCCAATTCGCTGAGCAGAGTGCTTCTGCTGAGACACGACAGAAGAGATCAACGTAGTATTCGCTGGTCCAGCTATTAAGGATACGCTCTGCGAGCTTCAGTGCTAGTTGCGCATAGCCAACACTGGGCACTGTACGGTGAGTCAGTAACTGGTCAAGGGCACAACATCAAGAACTCACAGCTTCCTGCGATGTTTTCGGTGTTGAAGAACGACAATAGTTCAAAGAGGGTTGATGCGAGACCGGGGAGAGAGTCGGGGCTTTCCAACAGAACATCGAAGTGCGAGACTAAGCAACTAGTGAATGTCCAGCTGTCTTTCACTTTATAGGAAACCAGACAGGCACAAAGGGTGGTGATCCGCATGAGGAAGCGAGCCGATGCTTCACTGAGGTAACACTTTTGTTTTAGGTCAACGAAACTGAGTAGTTTGTTGAGATCCTCAGTAAGCGTCCTTGCTAGTTGGCGAAGGAGATGCGGCCGAGTATACCGGAGTTCACGGAGTCGATCCCGGATATATTGGTCGTGCGTATCTTTCCAATCATGGCGGAGAGAGGCGTAGACAACTCGATCGCCGTCGAGGATAATGTCATACAGCCGATCGAGGTACTCGCACATCTTCGCGGGCTCGACACCGAGTGCTTGACATGTGACAGAGAAGTTGAGTGCAGGAAGGATGACGAGGGGAGAGCATTGATCAGTTATACGCATAGAAGTGTCAGAGATGCGCATCACAGAGCATTGATCGACGGCTTTGAGGAGGTGCTCGTCCTGTGACGTCTCGTATATCCAGGTGAATGCGCGATCGAGAGCTGCAAGGTCACCTAGAGCTTTGTCCCTGCGGGTGGTCTCGTTTATCCGTGTTTCGAGCTGTTTGCCGAGCAAGTAGCTTTCCGCTACAAAGCGTACATCCAGACCTCCAAGCGCTTCGGCTGTCACTTGACCAACGACATCCTCCCCTCCATTCGCAAAATCCCTGTCTCGCCAACTTTTGCGCGTGTCGGAGTCGATGGGCAGGTCATCGACGTGAAAAAGCAGGAGACCGGGGAACTCCTGTGGTAAAGATGTCCGAACCCTCAACATCAACCGTTCCCACGCTCCCACTAACAGCCATACAACTCGTAGTAAGGCCCAGCCGGTGGGTGATTTGTACGGGCATCGTTGGAAGAATACTGGGAGGATAGTAGTGAGGATGGCCAGAGCAATTGAAGCGATGATAGCAGCGACTGCTATTCCAGCGACGATGACGTTGTAGGTCCACAGGAACACAATCAACCCGGCAAAGAAAAGAATCAGTGCAACCTTGAGGAGGGCAGGGATTGCAGCAATGATCGCAGGAACTTTCCATTCGTTGAACGCTTCGAAGCGTTTCTGTCGAAGGATAATAGCGTTCCGAGGCAGCCAGGAGGTTGTCGTCCATTCCATGTACTCGCGGAGCCACTGCTTCGCCATCATCCCGAAGAGAGCAGACGTGAGACTGAATATGAGACTCAGGAACCATAATGAATTGATCCAGAGAGCAGAGCCCGGGACGTGGAAATCAGGAAGGGAGGCGGCAGGTTGGGAGGAGTTTGCGGTCTGTGCAGAGATTTGGAGGAGGATGTTGACAGAAGCCTTCCCGCTGTCTTGTTGCAACATCATCAAGGATACAAGGGCGAAGGCCGAGAGCACCGCGGAAAAGAGACCGGCCTAGCTCGTATAGTCAGATCGTAATTTGTAAATAATAATAGAAAGAATCACAAAAACTAGAAGGGTATCAATATCTTTGTTGAAGCCTTGCACAAGATTCGTGTCATGTTGCACGAAATGGTCTTCCACGAGTTCCCAGCCCGTCAACCGGGGTTGGCCATCGGTCTGTACAGCACTTGTCAGCGAAGTACAATCGTGCGATGTGATCGTCACCGTACGCTAACGTTCACGTTGATCTTCGGTTGTTCGTTCATTTGTATACAACTCAGATTTGATGTATCTAAGACGATCATAGCAATGCAAATCAGCACATGCTTCAGTACATCGAAAAACGATGGACTTGAATAGAATTACCAATCCTTCATGATACGGTGGGAGCAAAAGAGCGGGGAGGCAGAGGGGGATGTAGCAAAACACGGCTTCAAGCCCGTGAACCTCGTGTATAAGGCGATGAATAGAAGCCGCCGGGGCTGTGAACGTGCGAGTGATTGGAGAAGATATCCCTAGTCACAGGACTAATACAAGCGGGATGCTGTGATGTCAAGTCTGGCCGTCGTACTCGCTGTGTATGACGCTGGAACGGATGAAGGCCGCCAGCGACAGATACGCTGGGATAATCTTAGGCAGCGTGGATCGGTTGGATACGTTTCTCTACGGGCCAGACGATGGGAGGAAAGCGGCTATGGCAAGGTAGGTAGAGTTTGATTTCACTTAACGTTCGCCCACGAGGAAGTGACATGCAGTGGCTTGCGCAGCTGACTGCCGCGAAGGACGATTTAAGTTGACGAACAACTGTCACACGTTCCGACCTAGGAATGACGTAGGATTGAACCCCTTCGATGTATACAGAGGGACTTTTGGCGTACAAGCGCGTTTCACGTAACCCTCTGAACAAGCCAGAGGGAGGTAAAACTCTGGTCCCAGGGCCCAACGTGGAAAAGTGTACGCAAGAGGCAGCCATAACACCTGAAGAGAGCATCGTAAGGGATACATTGGCACGACTGAATGTGATATGGCGAGGGGGAACCAAGATAGCCCTGCTGAGTTCTCGGGGATTGACCATGTCCGCCACGCATCCTTCCTTAATTCCCTTGAGTTTGATATACGGGACCCTTGATAAGATCCGTAGAAGTTATTGGGCTTCTGAGTGTCCCAAGTCGTAGAGCTGCAGGCCGCTTACGCGGACGGCTTTCAGCGTATGAGCGGCAACTCGCGTGGGCGTATGATCTGGGGCGCAGGATGATGCCGGTATAGAAAGTGGCTGTACTGTCAAGATTTAAGGTCAATCTCCAAGCGTATAATGCACCGAAAGATGCTGCTTACTCGAACCGTTCCATCGTCGAAGAAAATTGGAGCGAGGTTCTTTTGGTCTGCAGGATTGCATCGCTTCCCATCTCGACCATAGCGCGGTCACCGTGGATCGGCGTGGTGCTTTGGAATGCCTTGTAGAAGTATAGATCAGATTATAGACGTTGAGAAAACTACTATCCGCGAAGAATAAGACTGACCAGTCTCCATTCCACCATCAGAAAATACCCAGGTGCCTCCATAATCTCTTGAACCGCTTATTACAGCTCCTCTCTGAAATTTCCGCAACACCGCAACAGATCGAGTGTTGCGCCCTCCTTGCTTCCTACCATCACCTGAGGCGATTTTCCCACGCTCCCTTCCACTAGGGCGGGTTGGCGAGCGTGTGGCCTATCCCCCCAGTGAACGAATTCAACTGTTGTCGACCGACCGACCGACCGACTGACTGGATACGCGGGTAGCGGGGGAGCCCTTGGCCCCACTGACGAAGTGAAGCGAGCGAGTGAACGACCCAGGTGAGTACACGACGTTGTTGAGCGACCAGCGAGCATCGGACAGCAAAGGGAGAATAGGACTGGCATACAGATCCGGCGCCGACCTCACTAGGGGTTCCCGAACGCAGTACCTCGTCAGAGGGGAGCGTCAGCGGCGTGCTACACTGTTAGCAAGTGCATCGAGGTGCCAGCATTGGCCCGCCCACCTATACGACGGCAGCACACAGTGTCCAGCCGATTCCACACTATCGTACTACCAATGTAGCCCTAGCGCACTGCAGACTATAATATAGCTATTAGCCCATCACTGCGTGCTCCTATGTGTGTGCGCGGTCTCATCCCAACAGGAGTGGGTAGCATCGGCGAGAACCGGGTGCACCACTCGCGCTAAGCCACCAAATAGGCGAACCAGTTCTGACGATTCAGGAAAGAGGCGCGTTGCCATCACCGCCCATTATGGCATCCCCGCCCCGCCCGCCCCCCTTCCTTTCTGGGTCCGGCGGGCAAGTCTGGGCCCATCCCTCCCCGTCGGACCACCGGCACTGGCAAAAGCGCCATTGGGCATTCACAACCTCAGGCCCCCCCTTCACTGGTACTGAGAGACAGAGCCGGTGCTCTTGAACTAAATCACACCTCATGGGCTCAGAGCTGCGCAGACAACTTAGTCCAGCCAAAACCCGCATTACATCCGGCTGGGGGAAAAGGGTGAAAAGGGCCCAACAATAACGTAAATATGCAACGCTCATCATCACCAAACGCCCCCATCTTCACCCTAATCATGCTCGCCAGAGGCGAATACGTAAACCGAGGTGGCCGATCAACCGCGGGCTCCAACTTCAAGGGCAGTATAAGAAGTGGATCACTGCTGGCACAATGAGCAGCAGCTGCCCACCCCTAGACTGCTCTTTTAGCCGCAGCCCGAGACCCTGCAGACCGTAACACGACACGTACTCCACTACAGCGCAGGAAGATGGAATTTGTTTCCACGGACTCACTCACCCTACCCCCCGACGCACCCCCCCTCCTCGAAGTCATGATACGAGCTACCGGCGTCCGGGGGTTGCCCGACACATTCCTTGCAACAGAACAACCCTTACATACATTCATCAATGTCGGGACTGATTGGATCTTTACCAACCCCCATGCGCAGACTCAGTGCTATGGCGTCATTGCGGACATCCGAGCCCTCACCCACGACCTTGTCGAGTACGTGGTGCAATGCGCCCCGCCCGCCCCCCCGTTTCTGCTCTTCGTCCGGCGCGAATACACGCGCAACCCCAGCGACACCACACTCAGCCTCCGTATGCTTAAGCCACACCTGCGAAATGCCCAGCGTTACGTCGCGGTGACAACCCCGTGGCACACGCCATATGACCTGCTAGCGGAGGGCCAGATTCCCCCGCAGTTTGCCCCTGTCCACATCTGTGTGCAAGCGCGGTGCGTGTCCCGCAGTGTGACGGACCAGCACCCGTCCACGTGGCGCGTTGTCCAGACGAATGACATTGTTCGTATTGGATGCTACATCGACTTACTTGATGTCGATGACCCACGCATCCCGGTAGGGCCGGTGAAGGTGGCAGGTATTCGGAATGTCGAAAAAGCATGGGCTGAATTCATCGTCCAAATCCATCCCCACCACACGCGCACTAACAATGCGTTTACACTCCTTGCCACCCCCCTCGAGGCCGCAGTCCTCCCCGATAACCTTGCATATGTGCACTCAACGGTGCGCGACCGTCTTCCGAACGTCCATGGAGACCCCAGCATCTTCCCTCCCCCACCCCCGCCGCCCGTCATTCGCCGAATTAGGAGCGCGTTGAGCAACTTTCGTACACAAGGATGACAGACTGGACGCGCTTGAGCAGTGCGGGTCCCACGAAGTGACGAGAACGCGTAGTGTAAATCAATATTATTCCGTAAAAGTGTGCGCCAAGTGCCAACGAACCTGAGTGCCAGTGAGCCCGTCGCCATCCCCATAAAGACGATGCCGTCGCGCCTTGCGAGCATCAGCGCAATACGAGACGAACATCTGAACCCGACCCGGATCACCCCGCTTAGAATCATGTCAAGGCGGAAGGCGCGCATGTCCTTCACCCAACCACGCTGCTCCTGACCCCACCAACGTCCTACCCGACCTCAACTACATGCACAATAATTACCTCACGGGCGCACGCACTAGGCTAAGGATGGTACGCGTGCATCTCACGGAAAGTTCGATAACGGGCAACAAGCATGATGACCAAGACGACCACTTGCTGAAGACACTCGCGTTGACCACACACAACCAAGCCCCTCGACCTGTATAAATACCGACAACGCAGGGACCAAAACCCACCCACCACTACTACACGATTCAACCTCCTTACCTCACTATGACTGGACCCACCCGAACCATCAGCACCCGCCCGCATCGTGCGGCGGCGGCCACCGCCACCGCTCACATTACCGCTGCCAGACCTCGGCGAGCGCGTAAGGCGAACAAAGAAAACGACGGCAGCGAAAGTTGTGCCAGCGCTGGAGGCGACGACCGTGCGAGCGTATCTACCGAGCTCCGGACCAGCAGCGAGCCCGCTGACCACCTCGTGCTGGCTGCCAACCAAGTCGCTCAGACCCAGCGACCCGAGAGGAGCGCCACCCCTACTGGTACGCTCCCCCCTAGATCCTCCTCCCGGGGGAAAAACATGCTAATAAAACCCCAGCACGCACGTATGCCGAGGCGGTCAAGTTTGGCCCGACTGACCCAGAGGAACCTGCGACTCCCCGTGCTGGGCGAACACCGCACGGTGTCGACCGTCCCCTCGCAGCAGAGCACCGCGAGTCGCCCCAGGAAGCTCAAGAGAACGCCAGCGAGGAGCGTGACCTGTCATCCGCGCGTGACGCAGGCGGAGACACTGGTATGCGGATCCCCTTACCTCCTCTGTTTAACAACCTGCTAACACATCGCGCTCAGCTGCACCTGCCACTCCAGTCAACGGCAACCCCGATGCTACAGAAGATATTAGGAGGCCCCAGGAAACACGCATTGGGTCTGACATCGCGCGAGACGTGTCGCCTGAAGGCGAGCCAGCGGGAAATACCAGTGCGCAGCCCTCCCCCTCTCTTCACCCTGACAAAACACTAATATCATGCCTAGCTGCGCAAAATATGCAGACCAATGACCCCATGCCACCCCCGCGTATGCCGACACCTGCCCCTGGTGTTGGCGGCCAGGCTGCGCCTCTTCGCGCGTTCAGCATCGCACTGCGGCCCCTGCGTGCCATCGCGGAAGAGGAGCACGCCATGCCGAGCCTCCAGAACCAGGGCAGCCGCCGCACGCCAACCCCTGGCCCGGCAGTCCCTCCCAGACCCCTCACCCCCCATCCGGAAGCGGCGCAGTGGCTCGGTGCGACCTTCACGCCGGAACCCCCAGAGGGATGGCCGGTGGTGCATCTGCGCGACCCGGAGGATGTCTTTTACTTGCAGAACAAGGAACAGGTGATCGAGTGGAAGGCACTCGACGTTCCCAAGGCTGGGGTCATGCTGTACGATCACCCGGTTAGCCTAACGGGAGAGACTGTTGCCACCATCCTCAAAGTCATTGCGGCTGCGGGGTACCCCAGTGTCAAGGCAAGCCCACCGATCGCGACGTCCCGCAGGCGCAACGGGCCCAATACGGTGCTGCTGTACGGGATCTCCCAGGAGGAGGTCAACGACATTCATCGCAGGCGGTGCCTGTCTACCCTCATCGGTTCAGTACTGACTGTCCCCATCTCCCCCTCCATCCCGAGGTTCCTGGCGTCGGTACAGGGGCTCGCGTCGCCTGACCCAAACATCATATACATCATCATCAGAGCCCACTTCGTGTCGGAGTACCTTGGGCAGCTCTTCCTCCACCTTGTCGCCAACAACCCGGAACGTGGGCCGCTCACACCTATCCAGGAGCGCGATCGGATCCTCGACACACTCCAAATCGAGGTGTGGTTCAAGAAGTACGATGGCTCCGTCGGCGTCCCGGTGGCGAACGTCTTGATGGACCCCCCCACCGCAGACTTGGCCCAGTGGCGCGTCTGGCGTGATACCGTAAACTCCCATGCCTTCACCGACAACATCTACGGCACCGGGGTGTGTCAACCGCTACACCACTGCACTGGGTGCAGAGGAGTCGGGCACCCGCGGGGGCTCTGCCCCTTCCCCCTCCTCCCCCGCTGGAACGGCCCCGGCGTAACCACGTTCCAACCGGACGACGACAATGCTGGCTTACCCGCTCACCTCGTCAACATCCACCGAGGACCGTCGCGAAGCGGCACGGGTCGAGGCACGCGCGGAAAAGGGCGCGGCGGCAACTCAGCCGGGAGGAAGACTCACATCTAGTACCTGTCCCCTGTAGCACATGTAGTTACACCAGACCGTGACCGCACACATCATGTACTTACCATGTACACCACTACACCGTAACCACTGTCATTTCCGCAGGCATTATGTCCAACAGTTTTCTAACAAGCGCATCGCGTTCTGTCTTCTGCAAGCCCACCAGACCAGCATACGGGCGCGCAACCGCTGGTCTAAAACCGCCCTAGCCCACATTTACTGGCTAGCAATAGCACAGGTAAGCTGGGGCGCGTAGGAGTGCATACGCACTAGCAACGGCCGCCTTTTCAGGCATGATGGGTCGGGCAGCATCACTGCGTGTCGGCGGAGGGCTGCTTGGGGACTGCGTCTCCGACACCCCTCAGCTGACGACATCTACAAAACCTTACATAACCTGAACACAATTATCCACCCCCTAACTCGAACACGGTACGGGCTCCGCGTGAGGCCCTGGTTGGCATATCCCTCGCTCAGGCACCAGGCGGGAGGAGCTCCCCTGCCGCTCCACCCGTCAATGACGGCTTGAGCGAGTTCGGTGACAGGGAAGTCAGAAGAGAGACACCAATTCGGATGCTCTCACCTCCCCATAGGGAAGACACGCCCGACTCCGTTAACGCGGACGAGGACGCACAACCTCATGGCCCCCCACCGGGGGCTAATCATAACAACATGCAACCTGCAGACCGGCACGCACATGTGACTAACGAACCCCTCATGCTACAATGTTGCTCAGCCAATGTTCAGAAGAGTCGCGACAACCAGAGTTTATTCCTGGAAGCGAATCACGAAGCCGATATCCTGTTTGTACAAGAGCCGTTCAAAGGCTTTGTCAAAACAGTTGCATCTACAACGCACCACGATGGTGATGAGTATCACCAAACGGTCGGCCACCAAAATTTCCTGTGCCTAGGATATTCAACGACCACGCGAGTACTAACATACGTCCATAAGCGTTGGAAAAGTGCGAGCCCGCAGCTGCGACTGTCGAGTGTCAAGCACGAGGACGCGATGTGTGTAACCATGCGCCTCACGAACGGGCAAGACCTATCCTTCCTAAATGTTTATAACGATTCGCGTACATTCGCGGCGGTAGAATACTTACTAGATCATGCTGAGTCCCTCCCACCCATTGCCGTAATGGCCGGGGACTTCAACCTACGGGACCCTGAGTGGGACAGGAACCAGCGAGGCACTGGAATTGAGCAGCGCCACCTTGAACAACGCAATCAGCTGAAGGAGCTGGCACACGAACAACTGGGACTTACACTGCTCAACGACCCGAACGGGCCACCAACGTGGATCCCGAACAACCTAGGCGTGCGCGAAGGCGTACTGGACTTGGTGTGGATCAACCCAAACCTTGCGGGCCCACAGGGACTGCAGGTTGACGACATGGCCAGACATCGAAGCGATCACGCTGTGTTGCGGTGGGGCATCTTGGCACAAACCAAAGCGCGCAGTGAACCTAACGTCAAAAGGGGATCAAAAGAAGGTGCAGCTTACGTTCGATTGTGCCGCGGGCTCTTCAACGCCATTCCACTAACATACGAAACGCGCAAGAACGTTGAACAAGTCGGGAATTGGATAGCCTCCCGACTAGCATCGTTGTGGGAGCAGCATGCCTCTGCACCAAACCCAACCCGGCGGTCCAAGTCTTGGTGGAATGAGGAGTGCAGTAATTTGGTACACGATATTCGCGCTCTACGCGCCCAGCGGAGCGACCTAGTCAAGGAACGAAAACAGTGGCAAGCCAGAATAGTCAGAATTGGGGAGGCATTTCCAATGGCGTGGCACCAAGAGGTCACTAGGACCACCCGAGAGATTGCCCAGGTAACGGCACAGATTGACCGCAAAACAAAGCAAATGAAGGGAGCTGCAAGGAGAGCTAAGCGAGACTTCTTTGACGGAATCATGGCAAAAACGCACCCGTCCCGCATCTGGGATATGGTAGGTTGGACTAAACCGCGGCCTATTGCTGCCACCACTGGCCTGGTCGACCGAGATGGCACTCCAGCCGACAAACCAGAGCAACTTGCAGCCATCTTCCAAGAACAATTCACGCCGGCGAATCCGAGGCAAGTTGACCCCACTATCGTCGACGAGATCCCCCAAAAGGACGTGCGATCTTTTCCACCCATGACGGACCAGGAAATATGCGAGGCACTCCGCAACACGGGTAATTTCTCTGCACCAGGCCCAGACCATGTCAGCTGGTTCTGGTTGAAGCGTATAGTAAAAGATCAAAGCAACTGCACCTGCGAGGACCCCAATCATGACCACCATAATACTGAAATACCAGTCGCGGCCTTCTTCAATGCATGCATCCAGCATGGAATCCATCCCTCCATCTTTAAGAAGTTCCAGACCGTTATCATCCCTAAACCGAACAAGGACGACTACACCAAGGCAAAGGCCTACCGCCTGATAGTTCTTCTGAATTGCATGGGCAAACTGCTAGAAAAGGTAGTAGCGAGACGAATGCAGTTTGACTCACAAAAGTTTGGGATTCTCCACCCGTGCCAGTTTGGTGGGACAATGCAGCACAGTACGCAGGATGCGGGTATCCAAGTCGTGCACAACATTCAGCAAGCATGGAAAAATGGCGTGGATTCAACGGCCTTGCTGCTCGACGTGGCCCAGTTCTTTCCCTCTATACACCATCAAACTATGGCGCGGATACTACGCAAACAAGGGTTTCACGAAACGCTCTGCAACTTCTTCGAAGACTACCTAGTTGGGCGTCAGACTGAGTTCATCTTTAACGGACACAAATCTGAGCCTACCGACTTCTCCACTGGCGTGGGGCAGGGTTCAGCGCTCTCTCCAATCCTCACAGGCCTCTACATTGCACCCATCTTGCATATCACAGCACCGGTTGACCGACCACTACCGGGAAACGCAACCCTTCAGTTTTTCGTGGATGATGGATTGATTCATGTTGCGGGGCGTCTTGGACCTGAACACGATCGTCACGATGGTCTCATATATAATAACTGGTTAGTCCGCGAATTGTTCAATTCTATAGTCACGCACCTCGGACGCCTGGGATTGAGCGTCGAACCCGACAAGCTCGAGCTCATGCACTTCAGAAGAGCACGAGAGGCAACATGGAGCCCCCAGGAGCCATTGGGACCAAATCTCAAAATCAAGGTCAATGGCAACTACATCGTCATAAAACCCAAGGCCAACATGAGGTATTTGGGCTTCTTCATGGACCCCAAACTAACCTTTAGGGAGCACATCCGATACTACTCGACGAAGGCGGCGAGCACCGTTGCCGCCCTTCGAATGCTCGGAAATTCAAACCGGGGGTTCTCCCCGGCGGACAAGAGACGATTGTACATTGCGAACGTGTTGCCAATCCTCGCATATGGAGCCCAACTATGGTGGCATCCTGGGTGGAAGGCACGGCGGTGGATCCTCAGAGCGCTGCAAACTGCTCAGAACCGCGCGGCCCGATGGATTACTGGGGGATTCCGTACTACCCCTACAGGGGCACTAGAAATGATGGCAGGATTACTGCCTATAAAGCATCAGATCGACAAATTCATGAAGAAAGCGTGCTTACGAACGCGAATACTGCACAGCTGCCACCCAACCCGGGCCCAACTCCCTAGCCCTGCTTGGACAGCTGGGGCCGCAAACATAACGGCGCCCATGCCACTTAAAGGGCTCCTAAGGACGGATGCGACAACCCCAATGGTGCACGTGGCCACCTGGGGAAAAGCTAGCAACGAGGAGTTTGACGTTGTACACGGTGAGAGCAGGCCGGGGGACCGCCTTATTGACACGCACAGCGAGCAGATTGCCCTGCACATCAACCGGATAAATGGCGAAGTTGCACCACCCAAGGCAAAAGGGGCGCAGTTACGGGACTGGATAAACCTCCAGCTGATGCCGGTGATTGACCAGGTAGAAAGCAACCCGCGGTGCATAGTGTTATACACCGACGGGTCACAAAAGAAAACCGGCGAAGGCGCGCAAGGCATAGCGGCAGGTGCTGCATGGATGGTGAAAAGGGACGGGCAAACCTGGAAAGGGCGCTTTGGGTGTGGAAAAGCCACCCCGTTCGATGCAGAAATGGCGGCCCTAGCACGCGGAATAAAAGAAGCTGTGCATAACGCTTCAGATGAAACAACTAACATCCACGTCTTTGCAGACAATCAAACGGCACTCACACAAATTCTTGCGGCAGAACGTGGCCCGTCGCAAATGCTGTCGATCAGCGCGTGCGAATCCATCCGGCCATGGCTCGAGGCGTCGCCAGACCATCGCGTTGTCAGTTCTGACTTGCGCGGGCACGGAAAGTGC